>QVOA01013213.1:0-63536 GCA_014825685.1 Pseudomyrmex cubaensis
TATATCGATATGCGATATATATCGATATGCGATATATATCGATATGCGATATATATCGATATGCGATATATATATCGATATACGATATTATGATGTTTGCATAGATAAATCTTATTCCTGCTCAAAACGCTACTTAGTATAGTAATACTACGTACTATTGCAATTTACGTTAAATTTTTATTCCATAAAAAATTTTATTTATTTTGTTAAAGATTTAACAAATAGTGTTAAATCTTGGCAAATAAGAAGCTACGCAACGACTTTGTGCGTGAACTTGGCGCGCGAGGCACTACTGTGCGTCTTAATTAAAACTTCAAGATAATGTTATTTAGTTTGTAATTATATCTCAGCTTCAAGCGTGTGTGTTCGTAAGATGTTTCGGTACTCTTTCATTCGACATGATTTTGTTATTCAAGTATATCAACGTCCACGTGTACCTGATTTCATAAATCATCTTATACATAGACCGATCGTAATCAATCTTCCCACGACGATTAACACGGATGAACAATCGCTCGCTCGCTCAAAGAGAAATGTAACATTAGCAACGGCCTCGGAGCAAAACGCGTTAATTAACACTCCATCGATTGGGTGGAAGAAGATGACGATGTAATATTGTTACGTCGTCCGGCGAGATAAATTCACCGAGCGAGAACGCATTCGAAAAACGTAACAGAAGTGAAGCATAATTATTTCGTTCAACGAATCGCAGGAAGTTGAAGACAAAAAACGCAGAACGGAAAGTCTGACATAATAATCTGACCACGTTTTGTGATAATACGTGAGAATGACGCGTTCGTCTCTCGATCTCCACTGGCTTACGGTCCAGAGGGAGCAAATATATACTTTTCCCGGATATATAAGCCGAAATTTGGGACCAAAGAATGTCAATTTTCTCGGCCATTTAGGCCGAACGACAGGAGAGAAAAAAAAATTAAGAGTAAGCGTGACAAAGCGATAGCTCGTCTTGGAATCGTCGAGAAAAGGTAGTGATAAAACTGACCACTTTTATAGATGATTTTCGCAACGATGGGATAAAAAAGGACCTCATATCCGAGAAAAAGTCGGACCTATTATCCGGGAAATACCGTATATACACGTTAATTCTCTTTCATTTCTGTCACCGCATTGTATCTGCGCGCTCTGTGTGTTTACTCATATAGTCTCTCTCGCGCTATTTATATAATTTCACAATGAATTTTTCCGTTCTGCTAAAAATGGTTTTAATTTCTAGAAATGTAAAAATGTAATGTTTCTTGTTTCGCGCGTTAATAAGTGAGGAAACTTGGAAGCGTGCAGCATCAAGCGTAACCTTCACGCCAGACGGGAACATTTTCACCGCTCATTTCGAAATAACATTTCTGACAACAATTGTTTTCTTTTTATTTGCAGTTTTGAATTACGCGAAATGAACGGAATATTTAATATTAAGCAGACTTTTCTGCCGAGGCCCCCCCCCTTTTCCCCTCAATTCCCTTCGCTCTCTTTCTCTCTCTTTCTCTTCACCGCCGTGATATTGCTAGGGTTAAAGCGTAACTTCATTTCTAACTATATTACGGCACGTAGGGAAAAACGGGGTCAAAGCGCACGGGCTCGTGGTAAATAAAGACCGGCAAACTTTTCCGATAAAGCGAGGGTTAAAAGCCCGCGCGCTGAACTTTTTATTCTCCCGTGCATTTTCCGGATGACGCGCCATGTCCGCTCTCGGGAGACAAATATTTTCGCATCGAGCATTTCCGTAATCAATGTGAAGCCCGGGCCACCGTCGCGCATGGCACGTGTTTTAATTGGTATCGATTGTTCCGCTTTACATATGCGTCCCTTGACGTGTCGACGCGAAATGCAATCGATTACATCTTCGACGGATATATTTTACACAAAGGAGTTTTAAAAATATCGATCACTTTTTTAAATGTTTTATTTATAACTCTCTCGCATCACCCAGAAGTACGCGCGGATCGTACATAATATCTCTTCCGGATATTGTTACCGTAAAATTACTGAGGCGTCGTAAAAGATACTGACGGTTTTACGCTCGAACATATCGATACGTGCTTTTACGCATGTGTGTGCGTGTATATTATATGCAATATATATATATAAACAACAATCACAAGGATCGCGGATTCGTTTCTTTGTGAACTCGGCAAAATATCGAAACGTGTGTATTTCGTCAAGATTGCTTTGATAGAACGCGCGCCGGATTGCTCGAGCATTGTCAACCGTAAATCACCTCAAATTGCTTTTCGAACATGAGAGGCGGCTCTAGCTCACAGTTTCCGCTCGGCTATACATCAGGAAACAAAACTCGTTTCACAAGAACGGCGCATCGCGAACGTTAGAAGGTTTATCTCTCCGGCAAGTAGACACAGCCGGACAAATATAGGTGTAGTGGCAGTGGTCTGTGTCTCTCTCTTCTCTCTCTCTCTCTTGGGACATTCATATGTATGTGCATGTGTGCGCGCACGCCTGTATCACAAGAGACCTATAATCGACCCGCAAGCATTCACGGGTTCATTCATGCGCCTCGAGTTGTAGGCGCGACACTGCCTCAGCAGGCGAGACGCACACACATGTGTACCTAATACACATATCGAACACTCGCTTCGACATACCTACATCATCGATATTTTTAACAAGAGTAAATAACGAGTCGCCCGTCAAAACTTATCGACTTTGACAGATTCATATTCGTACGAAAATTACAAATCAAGGTAGAAAAAAGTCAAGCTGATTGTATCGAATTATATTTTCGAAAGTAGAGCAACGAAATTAATTATTGGAAATTAATTTTATTATATTACATATACGTGGACATTGCTTGTATATTTTTATACATAGTTGTTTCTCTTACTTATATAAGTTTTTCTGCTCTTCTCTTGCTACATCATATATTGCATTGTACACGTGTTTTTAACAATTGCAAACACAAATCGCCATTATATTTCGTCGCGACTTGCGATCGACGAGCGAACTGTTCTGTCGCGAGCCTGCATTTATCGAATTCGTTAACTGCGATTAGGTGACACCGCGGGTAGCAATGCGAATGACACATTCCCTCTCTACAGGACTGACACCCCACGATATTTCTAAACGAAAGACTGGCAAAATATGACGTTACCGCATGCCGGGTTGCGCGGACAAACGCAGCACGAGATAGCAGAATTGGCAGGAAATTGCGAATTGCCGGCGAGAGGCAGGCGGCCGCGCGGCATACTCGGGTATAGGCCACGTTTGGGAGGCATGAAATAATCCGACCTGCAAATTGAAACCGGTCGCAGCGTCGCAGTTTGAGCGAGTACCGACCACCGATAACCGGTCGCGCGCCAGCTGACGACCGGGCGAAAATCTACCGGGGGAAAAATAGCTCGGTGGCGCAAATAGAGAAGAAATAGGTATGCGAACGAGACAAAATCTGCTTTTTCCGACACGGTACCCGGCAGCATGAAATACAAACCGCTTCTTTTTTTTTCTTTTTTTTTTTAGCGCGACACGAACACGCGCTCACGTCAATGCAAAAGCTCGCAGCACACGAATCCCTTCCACGAGACGGCACGAATTAAACCTCGATTTAAAATTTCATTCGAAGGCAATGTCTTTTCATGGTTATAATAACGAGAACGCGGCGACAAAAAAAATGTTACAAGCAAGCAGAATTGAGCAGGGTTGCGAGGGTTGTTATTCTGAGAATACCATTACCAGCAAATTTTTCAACGTATGGACGTGTGTAGGTCAAATAATTAAAAATGCTGTCGCTTTAGCAAGACATAAATAAGAAAACAAATGTGATGAAATATTTAAACACCAATATGAAATATTTTTACAATTAACTACGTAAAACACTACCGCGAAATAACGTTACGACCTGCGATAATAGGAAAAAACGTCACGTGTCGTACAAATAGCTCCGAACTAAGAAATTTCCAGCCGCAAGTAATTTCTCCGCATTTACGAATTATGGTCGTGGAACACATTTTCCCCGGGGGTGGTGCGCCAAATCAGAGCGAAACGGGATGAAAACGGAGTCCCCGTGGTCTCATGCGCGCGCGCGCGCGCGATTATTTACCTTTAATTAGGAGCTTCGACCTATTGCTCGGCATACTAGGCATGCCGGAGGCACCGACAAGTTGCTCCGCGAATGCACACGTAACTTCACTGTATACATTTGCAGTCGTAATAAATTTTACTAATGGCGATATCAACCCGCGCATTGTATCTAAATGCCAGGTAGTAAAGCGCGACGCGAAACTATATCAAATAGCATCGTTACAAGATTTCCTCTCTCTGTCTCTCTCTCTCGTGCATTTCTCACTGCATAGATTCCAGAGATTATTTATTTATTCAATAGATATATTATACTGTCTATTTGAGGATTTTTAAAGTCCTAACATTTTAGCACGATTTTCTCTTACAGTTCCGTTTTATTTAAGGCAGTATGTTTCAGGTACTTCATTCGAATTCTTTTTTAAATACGCTGGATATTGTAATTCGTATAGCGCGGCTATTTTTAAAATCCAATACATGTCGATACAAGTAATTTTTTTTCAAGAGGATGTTCTGAAATATTTTTATCCGAGAACTCTGAAGTATGCGTTCGCGTTTTAATTAAAATAGAAGTGTCGCGCGTCAGCGGGAGATTAAATTACAGCATCGAGCTTCCGTATCCGGAAGCGTGCCAGCTCTCAAGTGGCGTTAAAGGAAACTTCCCAGTCCGGCGATTCTATTCGCAGCGAAGATCGATATCCGAGAAAAGTCGTCGGAAAACCGTTTTACGGGTACGCTCGCCCGCTGCTGGCAGACGTTGAGCGAGCATCAAAGATCCGCGGAGCGGTAAGGACCTTTCGATGCCCCCGCAACAGCGCTCGTGTATATGTATATATACACGCGCGCGTACACATTCATACATACATGAAAGCATCGAGAGAGCGCGCAAAGCTGCGATGTCGTGCACAATGCACGAACCTGTCGCCTTAAACTGCCGGGAAAACGTTTGAATTCGATGGAGTTACGCGAACGCGAGTTCCGCTCGTGCGCGCGCTCGCGCGCTTTCCGCGTCGAAACTTTAACGATCTCTTCAATACGTGATGATACTCGTATTCCATGAATAAGTAAGAGGTTTGAAGCTTTCGATCCTCTGTGTGTTCTGAGCGCATTATGTAACGCATTTGACTAAGTAATACAGACTCGATAAATGAGCTATAAATTATACTTTAAAATAAAAAAATAAAAAAATAAAATAAAGAAATAAAAATTCTAACTCAAAAACGAAGTAATAATTTTTGCCACGAGCAAGAAGAATATCCAAGATACATGCTCCCGTTGCAACATGTTGAGATCAATTTCGTGTTCAGCGACGCGACAGCGTGAAAACCAATAAATCGCACGCGGACGTAACGGCAGGTTTTCCCCCTGGTGCTTACTCTCACGGATATTAAACTAAAAAACAATTAGCAGAAAACATAAATCAGCATCGTTTGTTATCGTAAGTCGCGGCGCCATCGCGGAGAAACCGCGAGCGCGCGCGCGCGCGCGCACGCGTCGGTAGGCGAGAGACGACATAAATCTTGGCGTACTCCCTTCTGAGAAATAAACCTTCCGCTCCTTTCTTCTCGCGTCGCGGCAGCATGGCCGGCGACCCTGTTTCCGTGGCGGGTGGTAGATGAAAGTTTTCCTTTGTGCCCGGTGGCATGTCACGTTGGTCATTTCGGGGCGACACGAAGGTGGTTCGGGAACGGCGCGCTACGGGGGGAGGGAGGGGTGAGAGCGATGACGGGGAAGGGTGGCGTTCTCTTGCACATATTCTGAATCCCGAAGGGACATCGTCGCGAACACGCTTGCCGGAAGCTGAGGAAAATGAGAGACTGCCGCGTCGGTTCTCCTTTTCCCTTCACGCTTCCTCCTCTATCGAACGAGGTGGTTTTTCTTTCACGGAAGAAAAGTTTGGTCCGAGATACTACGTGCACGTCGTAGACAAACGCGAAACAAAAAACTACAATTCCATGATTATACTTCACAATGTTTTTAACAGAGATATTTTATTCGATTTTAATGGCAGTTTATATCTAACGGCTTTTGGAAGCTCAATAGAGAAGTCGGACGATAAAACCGACTTATGCCGTGTTTGGCCAACTGGAATAGACCCTTTTACAAGTCTGTGTATCCTATCCGGGAGTTTGCGTTTCTCGCCCGGCGAGGATAAAAACAAAAAAAAAAAGAACAACTAAAGGAAAAAACACTGGAAAGAGACACCGTGAGGGGCGAAAGCTTGAGGAGAGATAAGCCAACAGACGGTAAGCTGCGCGGCAAAGAATCCCTCTTCTCTGATTAAACAAAACAACTGTTGGACGCAGCTGACTCCTAAGGCCTCCGATGCGCAATGCAGCGTTCTAGAACGGAATTATACGGTAAAAATCTTTCGCGGCGAGATAGAATAGGTCACGCGAGGACACATTCGAGGGTAATTACCAGGATATAATCTAAGTATTAATTAATACATTACGCGAGCAACATCGTTGTATATGCGGTACGTGCGGAGAGTGACAATATGTGTTTTCACAAAGCTACGCTTTAATTTAAGCGCGCATACATAAAATGCAATTAATTAGTCTCGTTAATCAACGGAAATTTTTCTCGTTTTTTTTTCATAAAGTACCTACATTGTAATTACGCAATAATTCCGACTCAGATCTTGAGAAAAATCAAAGAGAACGAATTTAAAAGTTGAAAATGAGCAATTAAAAATTAAATACACACACGCGCGCGCCCATCAACTCGACTCTGAACTATGTAGAGCAGTTACGAGTAGTGTATTTTATGTGAAAGTGTGAGCAGCAGAATTAATCTCAAAAAAACAATTTTTAAATTAATTCTGTTGTCGACCTTTGTTTCGAACTTGTCAAATTTATTTAAAATCGAAGCCAAGTGACCCTTCAGGTCCGAGATATAACTTCTATTCCTCTCTTTTTTCCGTGGGCTAAGACATGTAACACTTGTCATACATACTTCGAAATAATTGCTCGTGCAATTTCATCCAACGATAACTGCAACGAGAAAAGTGATAGTTCACGAGAGGCTTTAACTGTTATGCGTGACACCACGTTAGTTTTAATTAACGCTACTGTCGTAGCGTCGTATCAAAGGTGCTTATTAAACCGTTGCCATTTGCAATCGCGTCGACACTCGCTTCGACAATACAGTGCACATAGAAGCTTGTCGCCTATGCAATCCGGAGATACACGAACAACATACGCATGCAACCGTCCGCGAATATAAGCCGAGCTGCTAAAGAAAATTGCATGCAGTTAGAGAGCCAGTAGAATATGCGCAATAATTGTTTGGCGGGAAACGCAAGCGGCATACGTTCGCGTTTCGATTTTCTGAATGTGCGTTCAATGTTGCGATGTAGCTGCTTTAATAATGCAAAACTCAAAGCTTTGAAATCTCGACGTGCGACAAAGCACTGGCGATCAACGGTTTAAAAAGAAAAAAAGAAATTCGACAAAGAGATTAAAATTAAAAACACGAAAATTAAATTATCAAAATTAAAACCAAAATTGCGTCGAGATGTAACAAAAAAGTTTCGCGCCTCGATACGTCCTCGATGGAGTTGTCACGCGATGTCACGTTCGCCGTGTTCGAACGAATTGATCGAAATAGGCGGAATAACAGTTTTAATAATTTTTCCACTCTTTGTTTCGCAGGAAAAAAAAAATTGAACGGAACCGATGGAATGCGTTAATCGGTTTCGCAGTTACGTCAGCACCCCCCGCCGCGGATTGTTATTTTCGCGGAGAGTTTTTCCCCGAGAAAACTCGCCGAGCGACATTGTCGAACGCGCAGGAAACATTTCCGCAGTTTATTGGAGAAACGTCGGGCGCGTTTAACGCACCGATCGTGTTTTTTGCGGCGCAACCTGCAAATCTCATAAAGAAATCTTCCTGAAAAAAATTGACCGATGTCAACGGCGAAACAGCATCGCGAAGATTATCGCGTTGTCGATTTTTCGACAATGAGTCGATTTTTCGACGATGCAGTTACTTCATCGGGCAAATTCGCGAGTAGAGTTTACAAAAAAAAGTTTATCGAGAACCGTCATCGATCTTACGTCACGTGTGTATATCGCATATACACCTATACACCTATACACATTACACCTATACACAAGCGATACTTGTGTATAGGTGTAATGCATAACATAGCAGGATTTATCGCATTCGACAGGATGCGGATTAATAACGTCAAATCTAGTTGTTACTGCAACAATGTTAATCTTCTCGTAACAAAAGGATCGCTGCAGGCGCGTAATTCGAATTATTTTAATAGGAAAATATTTATACACGCTGAGTTTTTGATCAACAGGTAGTTCAAATGCGATAATATCTCGATAAAATCCAATGAGCGTTTTTTTTCGAGAGCGGATGAAAAATTTCGCGTTGTGCACGGTAGAATCGCGCGCGATAATAACAAAATCTAAACATACCTCACCGTTCGACGTCGCAGAAATGTTCTTGCGGCAATCGCGAGACGCACCGACGCGCTGTCCTGTTGTTTTAACAGAGCGAACGCGGTGCGGTCGGACCGAGACTCGCCGCGGGGGTTTACCGGCCCCATCATGGGGTTTGTGTCTCGGGGACGCGCGACGTGCAGCTTCCCGTGTGCAGCGCGCGGGAAACGCAGCAAAAGCCCGGACGGATCGAAGCGAAGACTTGCGAAGAGGTCTGTCTTGTAACGCGAGCGATATATATACGCGAGGAGAGACCACCGGGAGCGCGAGCCTCCATTTGGCCGGTTCTTCGACCCTACCGTTATGATCGCGGATAATGTATCTGGATTTATACCTCCCATGGATTTCTCTCTCTTTTCAAATGCCGGTTCGTACGAGAGATCACGTAGCTCCATAAAGGACGATTGAAGATATTACGGTGCCCGTATACAAACGCATACGGCGATCTTTTATTTCTTGGAAATAAATCCTTTCGGAATTTTGAAAAAATGTGAAGAAAGAGGTACAAAAGAGACCACATTTAATTTTATATTCTCTTATTCCGAGTCTCTAACTAGATTGTTAGAACGCTTGGCCTCTTCAAGATATTCCAAGAGTCGCTTCGCATTGCGATAAAAAATCACGCGACGATCGGAAAGAAATACTCGAGAAAATTATATATCCGCGCGAGATACAAGAGTCACATACGCGAGCGCATCGGAAGAGAACGGAATTTATTGCCGTATCTTCTCGCGCGATCGAACGACGGAAAATGCAGAGGCGACCGTGCGATCGACGGCGCCGCCATTAAAATGCAACAGCGTGTGTGTTCCAAATCCCGATTGCGTTCTGTCGTCGCTAAAATGCTCGAAATTCCTGACTCATTAAACGAGCGCGACACGACAAACAAGCGGCACTCGATGCGTCCGAGTTCGCACTGGCCGCTTGTCGAGTCCAAGCTCGAATTGTTTGGCGAACGCAAATACCTTGCTAAAATATGAACGATACCGGGGTTGTGAATTGTCGACGGCGATGGCGGCGGCGAGTGCACGGCAAGTATCCGTCATCGATTCTGGAAGCGAGCCGTGCGACGCGACAAAGAGCGGAGAAACGTATCCGGGCTCGGTCGACAAATTGAACCAGCGTGAGATACCAGCGTCGAAGGCGAAAAAACCGAATGGAAATTTCACGAAAAACGCCGATCGACGAGATTGAATTCGCGAGCATAATACGTAGTAAAATATGCGCGCCACGGATACATGTCGGACGAAATGAAAATTCAAAAGTTATATTATCGCGGTACATTCTTCCTCTCTGATGACTGTTTCATCTTCTTTAGCAACGCGAGGAGCCAACTCGTTTCTTATCTCACGCGATATCGCATTTTGCGAAATCTCTGACAATTTTCGAGCTCCGGGAGAGACATTTTTTACACATACCCGAATTTAATCCGAAGCTGGACGTTCTCTGACCCTCGAATTCTCCTGGCACCGGTTTACACGTGATCATTCGTAAGTTATTCGCGTGTGGGTCAGCTGCAGTGTTCGAATAATTCGCAGAGAAAGTTTTTCTTTTTTCTTACCCGTAAAATTTAAATTACTTAAAATTACTCGCTTTATATGTCGAAAGTAACGTACAGCTCGAAATGAAAACTGCGGAATTATATACCGCCCCGCGTGCTTCGCTCTGATGACTATTTCATTCTCTTTCGCGGCGCGTCGTACCTCTCCCCCACCCTTTCTCCCTTCCCGAGTTTGCGAGCTCGGCGGCGTTTCTTTGACTCGAAACTTCAGGAGGGAAGCGAGAGAATCCTCGAGTTCGTGTTCTTCTTGTGAAAATAGAGGATCCTTAGCATACCGAAAGCGGGCGTTATTATTTAAGAGGCTGCTCTTGCCGCACGGCTCGGATTTGAATATTTCGTTAAGTCCTTCTTTCGACTCCTGCCAGCTTGCGTGCAACGAAGCTCCAAGTTGCTGAAACAGGCTCGGAGAGAATTGCGAGGAGAAAGCGTGTAATATTTGTATATTACAACGCGCCTTTCTTCTCCTTCTCTGTCCCGCCGCCGTTTTATTGTGTAATCTTTTTCTACTTTATTATTTCATCGGGAAATTGTTTCAATAAGTATTGAGCTTTTTCCTCGCGCCGCCGTGTCGCATTCAACGGCGAATAAAAAAAACACTCCGTGTTCAGAATTTACGTTTTAATATACTTAAAAAAAAAAAAAAACAAAAGAAAAAGAGAGAAAAAACGAGGAGAAAATTTATTTTCCACTCCCGCGCAGACATTGGTGTCGTATTAAAAATCGTTTCTCTTCGCGGACTTATCGATAAATATAATCGACGTTGCAATTACGCGAATAATTGTCTACACAATGAGGCGCAACAATAATGTATATTGATAGCGCGCGCACGCACTATCAATAAATACAATCGAATATTATATTATATTACTATTACTATTATTGTAACGAGGGTAACTTCGTCATCACAATTAATCGATGCCTGGTATTACAGTGATTGCATATAATTGAAGCAAAAATTCGCGGAAGCGCAACTTGACGTATGTAATGTGTGTGTATTACGCGAATTATGGCAGCTGCGTACACGGACACAACGGATAATCGAATCAGTAGTTAACGATAATCACGCGACCTCTTCAAAGCGGAAAGATATTGTTCTTGCGACTCTGTCTCGCTAAACTATCCAATTTAGGGACAGTATATGTCAGTCTCGCCGTCGTTCTTCGTCGTTCGCGTATATAGATACTACCTGCCATTAGGCAGGCAATAACGCCGGTTGGCCGGCACGGAAGCGAGCTATTGAGGCCGTCGTCGGCTTACTGGCCGGCCTGCAGTTCGCTTGCAGCCGCCGCGATTACGCCTAAGTGTGCATTCGCCGTGTCTCCCTTGGCACCGTCGTCGTCTCGTACGAGCTGGCCACCACAAACCCACCCGCCCGCCACCCGCGAGCAGCGTCACCGCATCGCTAAACGTCGCGACGTGCCGTCGTCCACGTTAACGTCGTCACACCGCTGCACTCGCACCACAATCGCGTGTGCGGACATCGACGAGTACACGCGCGCGTGTGTATGTATACGCGCGAATGCGGTTACGGCGTTTAGGCACGTCGGGAGAAACGCGCGAACAGCGAGACAGAGTGCGATGATGGAAAGAGCGAGACGGAAACGGTGAAAATTCCAACGAGGAGAGAGAAGAGAATTGAGCGGAGGTGGTCGACGAGTGTTTCCAGCGTGTATTTTGCCACGCCACGTGAAACAGAAGAGAAAGAGAGAGGGATGCTACGAGAAACTCCCCTCTGTACGCACCCCGCGGACTCGACTCTCGTCATCCCTTCAGCCACACCATCCCCTTTCGTTCTTCGCCCCGTCTCTCTTTCCCCACCGTCCAACGTCCGCGCGCCCGGCCGCGCAGTATAAATAGATGGGTTTGAACGAGACTGTGAAAGCTTGCGGTCTCGTTTCGAATAATTGGATTTGCCTCGAACGGGACCGAGAGACGCCGGTAGTTCGCACGCGTACGAGAGCCTACGTATACCTCGGCCGTTTTCCGTGTCTCACTTCAGCCAACACACATACACACTTACACGTGTTTCCCTCTCATTCTCTTCAGTTCTCTCCATATTCATGCATCACGCTCTTTCTCCCCTCAATCGTTGAAACGTGGCCGTGTCGTGTGGACGAGGACGTTACGTTATTCGTGTGCTCGAGTAATAATCGACAGCCGGGGACAGAGAGAAATAAGCGCATTAGAAAGGAGTTGGGACATGAGAATTAAAGAGCATGTTAAAGCACGATGTTGAAAAAAAAAAAAAAAAAAAAAAAAAACCTCGTGCGTGTATGTGAGAAAATATACGCGCGACAAAAACACTTTTTTAATTAATATAATAGTTTTGAAAACAAACTTTTAATTAACATTGTACTTTTTGCACATATATTTTTTTCCACAATTTGTGCAATAAAATTTATTTAAATCAGTGCGTGCGCATCACGTATACAATACAATGTTCAACGCTCGATCAATACTTCTGCAAAATGTAGATAATTGCGAAATTAGAAATGCGAATAAAAAAATGTGTCCAGTACTCTCTTTCCAGTTACTAGTTTTCGAACAATTACGAAGCTTCAACTTGCGTGAAATTTTCGCACAAATTTGAACGAGCGGAGAAAAGAAACTGTAACAATCGGAGGAACAATTCATGTGTGTGCTTTTATGTTATTTTACATGCTCGATCGATTGCTGATGCAGATTATCATTGCGCTTGCACACACACACACACACACACACTGCGCTCGCCCGCCCGATTATTGCACTTTCCAGTAATATTTCCATGGAAACGATGAAACGGCGAAAGCGCGGTGTCCCTGCGGTTATAAACTGTAACTACCTGCACATGATCGAAATCGCGAAACGATGAAACGAATTATCCGTGCGCGTTTAGGAATCGCTTGTTTTAGCATTAAGCGGCGATTGCGCTTGACAGCGGAGTAGAATACCGCGGCCGAGTTTACGCTCAGACATTAATTCGAAAATTAATTCGGGAATCTCGTCAGATTATTCGTACACAGTTGATGCAACGTGGTACGAGGAAGAGAAGGCCACTTTAACGAGTACTCGAGGCATACCAGAGAGCAATTATACTTAGTATCCGGGATTGCGAAGCATTCGTGCAGCACGAAAATCCACTTGAAATTGGAAGATAAATTTTGATAGTCGTCCCTTTTCGCGCGCCATTTTCACGACCGAGGCTATATCGCACGCGATGGATTGTATTTCTTATCCCGCCTCACACGGGGATTTACTCGAATTTCACTCTCGCACACACACCCACGCGTATATATCTTCTCTCGCACTCGTGGCGTTTACTTTCGTAGATAATTTCCATCGAATGCTCGGGCGCGATGGTTCTCCCCTTTTCTTGCAATATTTCTGTCCTATTTCGTTCTTTACCCTCAATGTGCACCCTCACGATTCGGTGGACTTCGGGGTGAGTCACAACGCTCGCGTGTTGCGTTATCCACCCTCGCGGACACGCGCCGTGCAGAAACAAGGAAAAAAAAGCGCGCGCGCAAGTTACAGCTGACTAAGTTGCACGAGAACGTTTATCGTTACGGAAGATCTCGGAGATTGCTCCGCGTGCGCGAGAGACGGTGCGAAAGTGGTGTCCCTAGGTGACGCACCACGAGCGCGAAAGTAGATAAATCAACAGACGGAATATAATCTCGAGACTCGATCGCAGACGTGAACAAAGTGCGAAAGTTTGGGAAACGATTTGCTCGAGAACTCAATCGTGGATTCCGTAATGGAAAAACGAGATTGCTCGAAATTGTTATTAAACTTTTTAAGCGCGAAACTGGGTGAACGAAGGCTGATTTTCTTGTTTCTCGCGACGATTCCGCGAGAAACGTCGAAACTCTTGCAAAAACTGAAAAAGAATTGAAAAAGCGTGAATTACAATTAAACAAAACAAAATAAAAAAAAAAGAAAAAAAGAGAAACCGAAAAATACATAATAAAAGAGAATCGACGACGTTGGTCGTGTTGACACATTTCACGTGTATCAGTTTTGCAAATCACGGCGACGACGAAAGCTTTTATCATGCGATATATCGCGTATGTACCGGGGACAGACACGTGTGTTCGCGACGCAAAAAACAGACGGAAAGTCGAGCGGGTTCGGCGCACGTGACTAATTAAAAATCACAGGTATATCGCGCTCGCGTGTGTGATCTCGGGGACGAGAATCGGAGGCCCTCGACGGAATGGAGAGGGAGGGGGAAAGAGGGCCAGTAGAGCGCAGCCGATTTGATTACCCGATAATAATTAATTGCTCGTTACGTCGCGCGACACGATGCAATTAATCACTGTCGATGGGTTTTCATTTTTCCGCGCACATCTCGCTCCTTCCCTTTGTCCGTTTACTCTCTCTTTCTCTTTCTCTCTTCCATTTCCGGACTTTGCTTCTTTGATTCACTTCCACTAACATTGCTTTCGTGCTTTCGCTCTCGTGTGCTCTTTTCTTTCCTTTTTGGTCGAGTTGGTTAGCTAGCTGGCCCATGGCCGCACTCTATCATGCGAGGTTCATTAGGTCGGACGTGTCACGACGGCGTAGGTGACCATGTGCCATCAAATTGCGAACACGGTCCGTGTACTCTGCCGTGCAAAGTACGTTTTCGAGAGCGGGACAGAGCCGAGCGAGAATGTGGAGAACGAGAATGTGGAAAGAAAGAGAAAGAGCACGAAAGAACAGGAAATAAAGGGTGAGACGAAGAGGTTGCGCGACACAAATAAATAATCGATGCGACCGCGTGGCACGGAGCGTCGAGAACAAACGTCGTCGGACAAATTTCCAAACAATCGATTTATTTATTTATATAAGTCCGCAAGTAATATTATTATATCGCTTTTGTGCCAAAATAAAGCAGCATAAACAAGAACGTTGTTCTAATACCTAGGTTTTCGGATATACTAGACAACGCTTACGTTTATGTTGGTCACGTAATTTTCCTTTGTCGTATCGCCTCAGAAGTTTAATACAGTTCTGTCTCTATGTTTGACTTTACGCGTCCACGAATCGTGCAAAGATGGTCTGCGAAAATTGCGCGCGCGCGCAGACTAAATCTGACGGAACTTTTGCGATATCATGCGAAATCAAAATGTTTGACGACCGGCGTTCGCATCAACGACGAGATCCGCGTACGTACGTAGATACGTGTGCGCGCGATAGAGAGATCCGCACGTTCGTGCGGCAGAATACGGAAGGGTGCGGATACGCACGGGGATCGAAATGCGAGGGATGAGTTGGCGGCCAATCATCGGCATATGCCACGGCATGGAGTTCATAAGTGACGTGCCTGTGCTGTCGATCCGGAGCGGCATACTCGATATATCGGGTCCACGGGGTGGCACCGAGGATCGCTTAATATGCAGAGTAGAATTGGGGGACGTACACGGTTCCGATATACAGTCGCCCGCTCCAGATTGCGAGACGCGCTAAGCATCTCTCTCAGACGATTCGACATAATTTAAAAGATGAATTTTTTTTTTTTTTTTGATAATAATTAAACCTCTTCTCGATCCCTTCTTTTCCCGACTCAGTCCGAATTTTGTTTATTAAAATTAAAGACGGACTTTCGTTAATTGGATTTTACTCGCGTTGTTACTTAGGGTGTCTAGCCTAAAGGGTTGTAATTGCTTTTTTAATATAAAGACCCTCAAGCTATATGCGTATGTATAAAATAAATACCAGAGCATTTACATCACTATTTGATAAAGAGAAAGAGAAAAAGATTGATTGATTGATTGATCTTTATTTAGTTTTCTCAGCTATTTTAAAAAAGCACAATTTAACAAACATTTGCTGTAACATATATTTTTAACATTCTTTTAAATGGTTCGAGTCTTTCGCTACTTTTTATTTCTGCTGGACAGGGAGAGACACGGAGAGACCGGGAGAGACAGGGAGAGACAGAGAGAGAGAGAGAGAGAGAGGGAGGAAGAGAGAAAAAAGCATCTGCAGGAGTATATTTTTAGATTTGTCTCTTTTCAAGGGGTAGAGATGCGCATCTTATCTCTGTGTCTGTGTTTACTGTCGAAAGGCAACGGACAGACCGTGAAAGAGCCGGAGGGAAAATATTTTAAATTTGGTCGGTGCCCTAGAGATTCCAAGGGTGCGCAATCGCACGCATATATGCACGCGCGAAATAGAAAGCAAAGGACAGAGTAAAGGAGGGAGGGAGGGAGGGAGGAAGGGAAGTAGACGGCGAGCTAGGAGACCCGGTGAAGGCATAGAAAACACCGGGAGGTACGGCCGACCACGGAATACTAATGTCCGCGTCGATCCCGCGGGTGCTGTTCCCGTGGCATATTGCCGATCGTGAGGAATCTACGAGAAATCTCCCTTCGTCCCCCTCCCCATCATCCCGTCGTTCGGAACACCGTCATTCGGGATTTGCAAATGATAACGAGCCCGACATTACGATTCACGTAACGTAGACGTGTTCGCGAGGAAGATATTACGTTCCTCCGCGCGCGTCATCGTCGGAGGAAGTTGGTATGCGAAACGAGCTACGAAAAAATCACGTGGATGCCTGAAGATCCCAAAGACGCCATGGAGACGGGCGCCACGATATGACGGGGCGAAGTTGGAATTCATTACGAGGGGAAATAAACATTCCCGATCGCGATCCGAGTTTATCGATTTAGTCGAATTAATTGTTAGTGGTAAATTAGAAAGGAGAGGGAAGACCGAGAGAGAGAGAGAGAGAGAGAGAGAAAGAGAAAGAGAAACTCTCGCGACGATCGTAAGGACAGCAAAATCGGCGTTCCGGGAAAACGAGATAATTACTTAATAATTAGCACAACTTGTTGCGCAATTAACCATGCGTTGTAGTTTTCAGAGAAATTCGACTGCGAGTGATTCGCCGCTTCGCGTCTGGGAAACGTTATCGATTTGTAGCCTGTTAATTTATTTCCGAGGCGGCCACGCGGCAATTATCGCTCGCGGTCTGAATGGATTAAATCAGACATAACAAACATGCGTTGCGACACGAAATCGATGATGACGCGCGCGATATCGATGCTGCGCGCGTTTAATTCCCCGGTTTTGCGCGAGGCGCAAATTTGCACAACGAATGTCGTATCAATTTATACTCGTTATGTAATTATGTACGTTTAAATGGCTTAACTACGTAAGACGTGCATTCACACCGTGCCAGACCGCGCCGCAAGTTAATACTACTAGTTCGCTAGTGGTGTTTCAGCACCACTTAGTCCGTGTTGACAAAGGTCGCGTTCGCGCGCAAATTGCTTACGTCTCGTCGGAATCGCGCAAGTGCATCGGTAATGCATTTATTTGCGCGGCTACATAAAATCCCAGCGAAACGGATGGAGTGCCTGTAGAAGCTGTATAAGTCATTCTATGCATTCTCAATGAGTAGCAAGACTTGCGGTTTCCCTCCCGTGTGAACTCTATTTTCGCAACGTTGCGCAACAATATGTCACTCTCACATTTCTCTACTAAGATTATTATTAGCTCATTTCCAACTTGAACTGTACACTTGTACAGTATTTAAATGAGAAAAAAGATCGTTTTGTTTACATATTATTTATTTTATTTCATATTTTATTATCCGAGTACGTGTGTGTGAGCGCGCTTTACAAAAACCTGTGAAGAAAACTTGCGAAGAATGCACCGCGTAAAATTTGCCTTGAGGCATTGAAAGCAGTTTTTCAAGAGCAAGAGCTTGAAGAACTGACAATTTGCATAAAATAGATAGCGCGCAATCGCTATTTCGCTAACGAGCGCCCGCCCTCGTTAATAGGTCGCGAAGCGTGCGCGCGCGCGCGAGCTATTTCGAATAGACTTGTACTTGGACGCGACGCAGCAGCCACGGCAATTGCGATTACGATACAACAGCGTACGAGCTGAAATTTCCCCATTTCCGCAATTATACCGCATCTAATTCGTGTTCTCGATCGGGGTTCATTAAGAGATTACTCTAAAGTACATTTGTACAGGAAGCGAGAGAGAAAGAGAAAAAAAGACAGAGGAGGAAAGAGAGAAAATACAGCCGATGGGTTGGCTCTGTATACGATTTTAATTGTCGCCAAAACCGTTGTTATCGCCTCATTGTTGAAATTACTCTACGGTGACTTAACATGTACGTTCACCCGGTTAATACTCGCTTCCGGTGATGTGACATCGGACTTAATTTATTACCACTATATGCCTCCTTGATACTATAATATATATATATATATAGTGGAAAATTGTATTATGTATGTTTTAATTATAATTTTTCGAGAGAAAACAAAATTATGACAATACCGCAAAATCGAGCAGCTACAAAAAGAAAAGAATAATGAAAAGAATGACTTGTGGAATAATGTATATATGTGTGATTTTCTTAAATTTTTTATAATATTTTTTCATTTAAATAAAATTACATTAGAATATTACAACATTTAAGTTGACATTTAAGTTGGCAGAGAAGAAATATTTAGAAAGAATCTACTCTCCGAGTAGATCCTCCGCGTTGAAACGTCTCACGGAAAATGGTCTCGAGCATTTATTTGCATTGCTAAATCCTGCAACACTCACGGTTGCATCCGCAACTGTGCGTAGAAACGTATGTCACGCACATGTTCGTCGCCTTTGCAGGAACTACACTCGGAAATGAACGCGATCTCGACGTATATATTTCGGGTTGAACGTGGTAAACAGCGGCGGCTTTGTACATTTCTCAAATATTTATATATGTTTAATTACATAAGCTATTTCAATGCAGAAGAGACGCATGCGTTTGTGTTGATTTAACGAACAAACGCAGTTATCAATAATATAATAGCTCTACGTGCGACTATCCTGCGATTCTCTCAAAGAATATATGTACGAACAGTTTTCTTTTCAAATGGCTCGTGTAACTATCGTCCTGTCGAGAAAATACCGCACTAAGCGACGAGTATAGATCGCGGAATTACGCGAACAACGATGCCCTCTCATCGGCGATTCCCCGACTGGTGTCCCAGTGCCGTCTGCGGATGAAATACCGGGGACGGCGAGTGTGCGCGGAAACGAGCAAGACGATATCCCGATAAAATCAGTGAAGGGGATGAGAAGAAGAATAAGGGCACTTCGCTCCACAGCGCGAGAAATAAGCGCGGGACCAAGGCGGGCGGGAAAGAATCAGAAACGCGGGACCCGAAAGAGCTGGAGGGTTGCCCGAGGATGGACGAGAGAAGAGAGCGAGAGAGCTTACGAGGAACCCTGGCAGTTAGCCAAGTCGCTCCGGCTCTGCGCCGGGTGAAAATTATTCGAGATATGAATTTACGGTCGGCGCAGGTTTGCGGGGCGAAAGAAGAACGTGAGTGTGGAAGAGAAGAGGGGAGGGAGAGGGAGAAGTGGAACGCAGGAGGGTGCAACGGTCGAGTCCCCGAGCCAGAGATAAGGCAAGAGTCGCGGTCGGACTTAATAAACTTAGAAACCCGAGCGGCGAACCTACTCGTCCGAAATTTCACCCCTCCCTCCCAGGGCCATCGCCGCAGCCGGCCGGCTCTCTGCATCCCTTTAGCCTTATATATTATAGTCTTCATCCTAACAACCCTCTCACGACTCTCGAATTACCAGGCGTCGAGTTTCGCTACAGTTTTTCGAGTCACGCAGTGACCATCTCGATTCTCTCCCTCTCTTTCTCTCTCTCTCCCTCGAGTCAATCTTTTCCGGGTATCGATAAATGTGGCAAACGAAAATCACTGGCCGCTCGTAAAGATCGCGCGACCCGACACTGACATTCGAGGATGATCCTTTTACGGGGTCGAAAGAGAATTCTCTCGTGGAGCGAGAAGAATCACCGTCGGACCTCGACAGGGAGTGCTACAGGACTTGTATTAGAGATCTATATCTTCTTGAAATAAAGCTACTACGTGGAAGCATTTTAACGGATGTATCCGCGCGATCGAAACGGACGGAGTGGAAAAGAACAACGGAACTTCGAAGATAAACGAGACTCGGAGAGAAGTTGCACAGAGAGAAAGAGAGCGAAAATTCACTTGAAGTAAATTTTCAATAATTAAAGAACCCGATATTGCTTGTTTACGCTTTGAAAAATGATTTCTTAAATCGTAATTTGAACACACAGCTCACGGTTTATTGGTTGGATACACTCTGGAAGAAAAATAAGAATGTAGTCTCTTCGCAACATTATTCGCAGTTATACTGCCGCCTAAAATCTTAATGAGGGCTTGTCTGCTGTCGAGTAGAACGTCAGCCGGAAGAGCTCCGTATTCCCGGAAATTAAGGAAGTCTCCCAAACGTCGCGTATCACGAGCTAAGTAACTTCTTGAGCGTAGCACAGAGAAACCTGCAGAGAGAGAGAGAGAGAGAGAGAGAGAGAGAGAGAGAGAGAGAGAGAGAGAGAGAGAGAGAGAGAGAGAGAGAGAGAGAGCCATAAATGGGACGGGCAAACGGAGGTCCGAATACTACTTACGCTTCTGAAAATTTAACCTCGCACTTAAATTATACACTCCCGCCGTCGTTCTTGATCGCGAGATACCGGATTTGAATTTTTTAATACGCGCGTCACTGCAGCGCGCGACGCGCAAAAAAAATGTCAAGCGCTCCGAGGTTAATAAAACATTAAGAATCTCGGCAATAACCTCGTCGTAACCCTTAAATAGAATATTAAATCGTAGAACAACGCGCACACACAAATTTGACGTGTCTTTGTTGCAATTTTTTATATGACATTTCTGAATGTCTCTACATTTTTGTTATTTTGCGAAAAATAAGTTTCTCTAGCAACGTTCTAATATTAACGATTTTCTACACACACACACACACATACATATTTTCGTTATATTCATCTCTCTTCAGAAATACTTTGAGATGCATCAGTTGCGCGTAACGTTACAAAGGAACATGTCGTCAACAAATAGCGTAACAAATTGACGAGTTTGCGGTGACTCCGACGAAAGAGGAGCACGGATCGAAGTGCCAGCGTGTGTTTGATTCGGGAAGTTTGTACTTTGTTCCCTCTGAGAGAGAGGAAGAGAAGGGAAGTGGAACTTGCAAGAGACGGGGGTAATGAAGTATGCATGCCTCGTGCGATTGGAGCCTCGATGCGTTTGCATTCGTGCGACGACGCGACGGAGCGTCGTGCGCACGACGCGCGCACAACTCAGGAACTGATCAAAGTTTTCTCGATATATATGCGCGGGATCTGGAATTAGTTATTTATACAGAGAGAGAGCGACGAAGAAAACGAGGAATGACGAAAACCAGTCAGACCGCGCCGCCGCGACTTTTGATGTAAAACATGTCTCTTCCTCGAATTCGAGTCGAGTTTCCGCCAGGAAGTAAACAGGGACCGAATAGAAAATAAGGAGAAAATGAAGGGCTGAATGGAACTGCTGCAATGCAGCAACATGTACGAAAAAAAAAAAAAAAAAAAAAAAATAAAATAATAAAATACCTGTAAGCAAATATTTTATCTGACAAAATATCCTCTTTTTGAAAGGTTCTTCGTGCTTCGACAATAATAACTATTTTGCGCGACAACTTACCAACGCGAAACACACACAATACACGTGCTTCGCACAAGTTGAATTCTATTGATTATAATACGGAATCGAATCTGTTTCTCTTCATGAATTGGAGAGAAGCGGAGAGAAGCGCGTAAATAAGTAGCTTCTATTATATCTTGGAAAATTTGCGCGCGTTCGAAATTCCAATATAGTTTCACTTCTGAATGCAAACCGCGCCGTATAGCGCGCACACACGTTATTACGTGAAAGAGGACAGAGCCCGCGAAGCGCCAGAGCTTCGCGATATCATTGCCACTTTGCCGCTTTCACTCGCTTCCGCGGCGAAATGAGAGGGAAAACAGAGGGGAAATATCGCGGAATAGGCTACCTACGAAGGGAAGGGACGGTCGTAGGATAAAGAGGAGGAGGGAAAACGTGCGGGAACTGCATAACATTGTTTTGCGCTACTTTGTTATGCGGTTTCTGTTTGCCGGCGTGCGGCGAGGAGAGGAGCGGAATCGTTACGCAGAGGCAATCTACATCGGGCACAATGACGGGCGTACGGCCGACGCTCGCACGTGCAGTTGGAAAATGCACTCGAGCCGCGGGCCGAACAATAGTCGACAAAAACGCCTTTGCGCGCGAACGTTGCCGCCGCGCGCACTGCGAGCCGGAAAAAACCGTGGGAGACGCGAGGCGGGAGACTAGGCCGCACGAAAGAAATGCGATTTTTCGCGGCGGTCGACACCGCTCTATTTGCGCACGCATCTCGGAATAACACGCGTTCGCATTTTCACGTGTTTGTTTTTAAAATGTCAGTTGAAAATCATTCGAGCTAAAATAAATAGAAGCCCGAAAGAGAAACGTCATTCCGGCCATTTACGCGTTGCGTCGCAGTGCGATGCCTTGCGCGCGCGAGAGAAAGTTTTCCCGACTCCGCTCATCGCGAATAAGTGTTTATCTTCGTTGGGGGATGAGTGGGGATTAAAAAGTGAAGCGCGAGTAACCTAGTTAAATAAAAGCACTTCGCCAAATGTTACGCTTGAACGCAAACTTGTTACGAATTTGCTCCGGCGATGGATATGAATTTGCAAATGGTACTTGCTGCCGCGTTTTGCGAAAGTTAATTACACGATATTCGCGGTGGGATTGAAATACGAGTCTTTTTTCGTTAAAAATTCTGTCGGAAAAATGTTAAAAAGATTGAAAATCCGGTACGGCGCGAATTAAAAGTAAACGAATTTTAAAATTCTAGATACACGCGCGATTGATACAAACGGACGATTTTAAACATGTTAAAAAGCGCCAGTGTATTGAGAAGATTGCAATTCATGACACAAGAGAAAGACTAAAACGACACAGACGCGATCTCGCTTTCTTTCATTCCAAAAAAACTGTGTAAAATTTTCAAAGGACGCGTGCGCGCGTGCATCGACTCGTCCTCTTCTTCCTTTCGAGACCACTCACCTGAATATCGGGAACAATTTCAATTTGAAAAGTTTAAATATCTCTAAGAGGAAGAAGAGAGAGCGAGAGAGAGACGATATGTATCTTCGAGGAATGGGAAAGAGGAAAGAGAACAACCGCGGACGAAGGACGCGAAACTCGATTAAGGACAAAGACAGCGAAGGAAAGCGAGGAAAAGAGGTGATGGAAAGCCCGTCGCTTTGAGCAAGTGGTCGGTATTTCGAATTTCCCTTTAATTTGAAGTATAAGGATCCTCCTGCCGGCGCTGTCGCAAACCCTCTCAAAGCAACCCCACTCTCTCTCTCTCAAAGCGCGCTGGAGACTCTTGCGCCCTCGATTCATCGGAACGAACCTTTGTGTGGGTCGTCGGGTATACCCATCCCTTCTCCATCTTCTCCGTCTCTCCTATCCCTCACCTCGGCTGCTTATTGTCGACATTGGTCGAATTCGCGAATCAGTCTCCCGGAGAGAAACAGTCCCCCGGTCGTCGTAAACCTCGAGATTGCCGCCTCATCGCAGCTGTCTACGCTCGCTGGGAATGCATTTTCGGGAAAAGAGCGCGAGACGCGGCGGAATATTGGAAACGAGATATTTTGCGAGAGAAAACGAAGGCGCGACGTCCCCGCGCGTCTTTATTTCTTTAAAGATGATTCTCGCGCACCGCGAACCATACATCGACGATGTGTGTTCGCTGCGGGATCGAATTTCTGATCTGTAACGCGTTCGTCATCGAAGATATCGGAAGCGAGAAATATTGTTGGAATGGCGACGACCCGCGAAATGTGTCGTCGAAATTTGGAAAGCTACGTCGACGTATTGGGCGACGAGAATAGAGAAATGTAGAAGTCATTTCGGAAAGTGCAGGGGGTCAAAAAGGTGACATGTTTTATACGAATAAATCGATACGACAGTTTTACGTCGGTACCGTTTCAATCTACTCCAAATTTTCAATCAGTCCGCTTTAAAAACACGATTGATGTGAAACGTGTTCTACTTTGATATCGCAGAGATATATAATTTCGCGTGCGCCCACAAGAAAAAGAGAAAGAGACGAGACAATACGTTTCAAAATTACCACGCGCGAAAGTATTCGTCGTCGTCGTCGTCGTCGTCGTCGTCGTTCTCCGCACGAGAATTGTTTCCGAAGCACTTTCGCGGTGCTCAATACCGAAAGGAACCACGCTCGGTATCCCGTGGCAACAGCGTCAGCAATTAGATGTAGCTACTCTGTCCTACAAAGTTCAACATGAGCGACACGGTGAGCCACGGCGAGCGAGTCCTCGTGCTTGCGAGTCGCGCGGCGTCGTCGAAACTTCCAACAGAACTACTTCGGGAGGGAGAGACGCTCCCGCGTCTCGGAAAGTTGGACCGCTGCATCTGACGAGAACTTATTGTCGGCTCGTAACCGCATCCGGCATCGCGGCGGCGACAACGACGACACCGTGCCACGAGGTCGCCGCGACGACGTGTCGCTCGACGACTTTAATTGTATGCGAATTCGCGAAAAAGCGATGGAAGAAGAAAAGTTTGTGGAGAACGACGAAGCATATAAAAAAAAAAAAAAAAAAAAAAAATAATTTTCATTTGCTTTGGTACATTTCTGATCTCCGCGGAGTTTTCTCGAATATAAAATCTCGGTCTTTGCGAGTTTTCCGGAGGGTAAAAAGCAAAATACGCGTGGCCGCGCGAGATCAGAATGCATAATGCGCGATTTGTGAAAATATACTGTATGCGCAGGCGGACGTTGAACTTTTAATAAAGAAACTGGATCTCTTTAAGGATACAATGCGCGCGTACTCTTTACTTTATCTTAACGTGTATATCTATGTATACTCGTGCAATTTCTCGGTTGCCTCGTCGATAGTAGTATGTATTAAATAGTTTATCACGGGGGTAGAGAAGCTAGTTTGCAAAGTAATGAGATAGCAGAAAGATCACACGCGGAAATAAAAGCGCGCCACGGTGTGTCTCGTACGTATCGTAAACTTTACTTCTCGGCACGTATAATCATGCGATCCGTGCAAGAACATGCATGTTGTTAAAGATTCAAGAGATGTTATTAAATCGAGGATGTCGCACAGAACATTTTCTCTCTTTCGCGGCGCGGGAATCCACTTTAATTAATTATCATCATTATAACTTTCCTCCGCTTGGTTTAGCTCCTATAATATTAAGTTAGCGTTAAAATAATATCAACGTTGCGCTTTAAAATTGTGCTCTTCCGAGAGAAAGCAGGAGAGAGACACGCACAAAGCGGATTGGAAGAAGATTGGAGGAGACCTTCGATGGCGGAAACGCGGTGAAATTGTCGCGCCATATTCCACGGATCACGTAGTCACCGTCCGCGTTTAATTAACTTCTAGTAACTACGATTTCGTTCTCGCCTTTTCCTACGGTCCCGGCCTCACCGGCTTCTCCACTCGGTCCAGAGAAAATAATTGCCGGCCGTAATTACGGACTTTTCCTCCTCGCTTCCCACCGTTCTTGTGTCTCCGCTATCTATCCTCCCTCGCCATTCTTTCTCTCCCGCGTCTCTCTCACTCTCTCTCTCTCTCTCTCTCTCCCCCTAATTCAGTCTGTTTAACGGGACTTCTCATCGCGATGTAACCGATTGTAATGGATTTCCGCCAAATGCATTTTTAAGTTCCTCCATTTTCCGGCGCTTTTAAAATGTCCCTGATAAGCGAGATGTATTCGTTGCGTATTTCGAACATTTACACGTTCGTTAAATCGTCTTCCACAGACTATGTGTGTACATACATCCCCGTGAGAATTAATCCCTCGCTCAAATGAGTGTAACAATATTTCGTCGCGTGAAATGAACTCAATCCCACATTTTTGCAAACGTTGGAAACAACGATTAGTACAATTTTTCTCTCGGTGTGTAAAATATCTATTTATATATCTGTTATAAAAATTATAACTCTATTTTTATGAAGCTTGTAAATATTTTTTATTACATAAAACTTTTTTTTACAAAAGAGATGTACGTTCGAGATATCGCGTGTATAACATTAATTACTTTTCTTTTCTTTAACTTTTCCTTAACATCTCTTTTCTTTTATCTCTCGGTAAAATTTGTCTGACTGCGAAAATGCATCACTGTTTATTAAAACCACGTCACGTCTTTTCAAGTGATCTGCTCGGATCGATGGGCGCAGCGAGAAAGAATTTTCATTATTTCGCGATTTGCGGTCTCAGTGTCGCGTTACAAGTTGGATTATTTCTTTCGAAACGAAGAAAGTTAAATGAGTCTCTCGACTCGCGGAACTTCTGAGTGTGAGTCGAAAGTCGAGCAAAAAAAACAACAGGCCGAAGAGACAGATTTTTCCGAAGCACCCGCGACACTCACAGTCGAATGCCGCGGATTCGATAGGAGAATAATGAAAAAAATTTTTTTGTTCACCGACCTATCGCGTTTCGCGCGTTTGCACTCCCTGTGCATCTCTTCCCCATCGGCCATCTGCGTGTGTTCTCAGTCCATTTATCACTCCCTCGCTTTTTCTCGACCGCACTGTTTACACGAGCGCGTGGTACTATACATACGCGCGGAATAACGAGAGTGAAAGGACAGAACGCCGGAAGTGAGGGACGCGAGAAGGGAACACGCATGAGAAACTCGACGGAGCGTGACGTAAACGACGGAGAGGTATAACTTTAGCGGAATTTAAATTCGTCTTGCCAAATGACTCGTGAACCGACGGCGCGCGATCGTCACAGGCAATCAGCGTGGAATCACGTTACGGGAAGTTTTACGGGAGTATAAGTAAACTTTTACATACCTGCTCTGGAATGTGCGCGTAAGATATTTGCAGTAAAAGTTTTTCCACGAAGTTTACTCAATTTTTGTACATATAATGTCATCGCGGTCCTTCACCGCGATGAGAATCGATGATTTCGTTGCTTCGGTGGTCACAATTTTAGCGGAATGGCCTTTAATTAACCCGGCTTTGGGGAGTGTAAGCCGGTTATCTTGATCTTAAGGGGTTTAAGAGTCCCCTGTACTTACTGTGACTAACCATCGCTCCCCCTTGACGCGGTAACGCCGGATGCAGGACGTGCGCGACCGATCTGTCCGATGCATTTTTCATCCTCGTCCATATGACGCGTTCGTGAATCACATGGTTTTGTCAAACATGATTATCTTTAAAAAAGTTTTCCCCACAAAGAATATCTTGACAGAGCGGAAAATACGTAATTTGGAGCGCGCAGAATCAAAATGTTGAACGTTAAAATGACCCTAGAATATTCAAGATTTCCTATCGACGATCTTTTGTAATCGTCGCATGTAACAAAAATTCTCGCGAGTACATCGGAAGGGAGGGGGGGGATAGGCGGTTGTGTCATCGGAAATAAGAAAAGTACGGAACGAGGAAGGCGGAAAAACGCTATCTCGAAAGAAGAGCGAGAAAAGCGGAGTTTCAAGGTGGAAGAAAGAGGCCGAGAGCGAATGCGAGGAGTCAAGGGTGTTATTATTCCTGTGGGATGGGTGGCGGAAGAGCAAGCGAGAGTAGACGAATGGTGCCCAGGAGAGTGGTAAGGCTCGACTACCAAATGGTACGAACATCGTCCAGATGCACCGCCGCGCGTGGCTATATCGCGCCGGTATTGCGCGCGTGGCGCCTCCCGCGAGTGCAACGAACGAAGGGGTCGTCCGGGAGCAGCAGTCACCCGCGCTCTCTTCGTCGATCGGCTGCGCGTACTCTCTCTCTTTCTCGTTTCACCGAATTACCTCGTTCTCCTCGTCCTCCGTCCGGCGATCGGAAGTTGACCGCGCGAGCGGTCAGAATATCGATCTAGCCCGCTCGCCGTGAAACGCCGTATAACGAGATCCAGGAAACGAACGAACGGGGAGAAAGAACGAATGAAGGAGAGAGGAAGGGAATATAACGTTTCGCCGACATGATCGGGCTCGGCGAGACGTGGCCGAAAACGGGAATAGGTGTACATCCCTCGTTCGGTGCCGAAAATACTGAACACCCGTGGATGTGTCCCCGACGTCGGCGCACTCACGACCTCGCCATCGTCGGGAACGAGGGACGATGATGATGCGTGGAATCGGCGGGGCGCGAGAAACGCTGACTCCGAGCATCGTTCATCGAATACCGTGGACTATCACGGTGAAACGAATGAGAGAGAGAGAAAAGGGGAAAAGAGAGAACGAAGAGGAAGAGAGAAGACTCGGTCCTACCGAGGGGAATAGATAAAGCAGAGAGACATGAGGGTGGATAACGCGCGCAACGCGTCTACATCATCGTCGTCGATGAAGATTGTTTGTAGAGAAGAAATTTCTCTTCCGAGCAATCGGCTTTACTCGGAGCAACCGAGCAAAACGAACATCGGTTCTGCGACGTTCGTTATGATTTTACGGTTGCAAGATAGAAAAACGTTACAATTCCTGAAAATCAGAAGAATCTTTTTGCTCGACGGTTGATTGAAACGAAGAAGATAAACATACGCAAACGAGCGTTAACTCCTCGAAAAGGAAGAGGCTTCTCCGCGATCAGAAAGAAAGCAATTAAATGACCGGCCGAAGATAACTAATTGCAAGCACGCGAGCGCGCTAATTGCTCCGTCAAGTGGCCCGTTGCTCGTGACGGGGCCGCGCTATAATCGAGGACCAGGGCATGCACAGACAGCTCCGTCAGACCCGAGTCCGCGCGATACGGCACAATCAGACATAAATAACGCCCACGTAATGTGCCTGTACTCCTCCCGGCGCTCGTCTTCTTCCAGAAACAGGAAGTGCGGTGATTCAACCGTCGTTGCTGGCTTCGCGTCGTTCTCACGGCACAGTGAGGAGGTACGTGTCTGTCTTTCGTGCCTCCGATCCTATTATAGTATTTTGAATACAAATCGACGTATCAGAGAGCAATCAGAAAGCGTATGATCATCGACTCGCGGCTCTCTTATTTTTCCGAGCGTTTTGAAGCGACGCACACGTAACATTTAAAATAAAATTTATGCAATCAAAAATTGTACGCGACGTTTTGTACTGTTATTTGCCTCTCATCATCGTTGAAAAAAAAAAAAAAAAAAAAAAAAAAGTAATTTCCATCTCGTTAGCGCAAGCATCGTAAAGATGAGACGAACAATCCAAATCGATAACATAATATTCCATAATCCCATCTTAGCCCGTATTTCGTCAAAGAAACTTGGGGCTTGTCCACCTTGGGGAGGGACACGAAAATTGCGAAGCGCGGATTCCGGGGTCGGGCTCGCGACGAGACTCCTTTGCGGGTCCCGCGAGACCGTGACAAAGAAGCGCGCTACGACAAAAGGGAAAGATGCGGGCTTTAAGCGGAGGCATCGCCGTGGAAAATGAAGCTTCCTAGAGTGAGATTTCCTTTCAGAGATCCTACGTCCCGTTCCGTATTGATGGAAATACAGACGACCGGTAAGGAAAGAACAGGAGAGACGGAATGGCACGGAGCTGCTAAAAAAAGGAAAGGGGAGGAGAATAGGCTGGCTTGTTCGGTACGTGATAGCGGGAATCAGGTCGATGATATTAGCCCCGATTATACGCCTCGCGATCCACAATTTTCCGAATCACCAGCATCACGCGCGCCATTAACCTTCCCGTGCTTTTTTACCGCGATTATCGAACGGACGGTTTCCATCCATCGTACGAGAATCTTCACCTCCATTTTCCAGTCCCTCTCTATCTTTGCTCTCGTCTATATTCCTAGCTAAGATATGCCGGGACCCGCGCTAATGTACTTTTTGAAGCACAACTTATCTTCTACACGAAACTCTACAAATAAAATATTTAAGAAAATAAGAAACTAATCAACGTCTTCGCGTTAAATATTTATTTTAAGTCGGTCGTAGAATCTGAAACAGGTTTGCTTCAATTTGAGCGGCCGAGATAATTACCGGAAAGAAGCCTATCCGCAACCTCCGTTAGTTGAGCGCCATCGAAAGTTTCCGTTTGCCGGAAAATACTACTGCACTCGCCGGGGCGAGCAAGTGCCTTTTTTAATCGCTCGCAGAGTCTTTATATACCGCGGCGCGGTTACAACTGCGTATTTGAAGCTCGCAAACGAGAACAATCCTCCGATCTTATTGCGCGATTCACCCTCTTCCGCGTATGTATTTTCATTCTACGGAGAGTGCATCCGCGAGATTAAATTTCACGTGTTAGACCGGCCTGTCGCCGGTGGGGCAAAAATTTCTAAACAGAACGGACGGCAAAGCAAACGGGTGGCGGCATTCCGAGACCCCTTGAATTCATTTCTCGGGGGCGAGAGCGCTACGTATATACATAGGTACGCGCGTCACGGAAGAAGACATTACCGTGGAGATTACCCCGGGGAGGTCGGGGCATCGTTGGAATTTTATGCCACGTCAGAGTGGGACGCGCTCGATCCCTCGTGAACGAACGCCGTTAGTGCCGTCCCTACGATCGTCGGCGACCACGAAATGATTCCGGTCGGTGCCGAGCTGTGCGTTCATTCTCCAAAGTATACGCTCGCATCCATCTCCGGATCTCTATCGCGTAATTAACATAATCAGCAAAAAGACACTCGCGATACGTGCACCGGAAGAGGGCACGGTCGTGTCGTCTCGCGCGTTGTTAAGTTCGCGCGCGCAAATTGACGCGCAACGAAACTTCCCGTTAAGAAAAATGTTGTTATTCGAACCCTCGTCACAACTCCCCGTGCTTTCAGCTTTCTCGAAATCCTCATTTCTCACGGGAGGATTTGATCTAATTACATCACGGGAAAATGCAATATTCGTTGAACGTTATTTCGACCGGATGCCCTGTCGTATAATTCACCAGAAGAAGATAAATCATCTCGCGTGTATCTCGCTCTCTGTAGAGACTTTAGTCCGCGCGCGCTTCATCGATCTATATTTATCGATATCCGCAAACAGAGCTTCTTCGACGCGCGCGCTAATGGCGGCGTCGAGAAATAGCGAAAAGAGATCGCGCGGTTTTATTCACAAACGACGTCGCCGCCTTTCGCCTAGTCGTCATTTCCCATGATGATGATGACGATCTTCGTCGGGCTTATCGAGACACACGATTCCCTCCCGACCGTTAGAGCATATATACCGAGTTCACGGCAAATTAGCTGCGCGCTCGATCGAAAGCTCGATGATAATCTAAACGCGGCTCTCTTCGTTCCAAACGAACGGAAGAACATCCGCTTGCGAATTATTTATAACTTCCACGAGCGACTTCCACTTGGATTCCCACTGTGACCGTTCGACGTCGAGCTTGGAATTGTCGAAAGAAAAAAAAAAGAATTCCTCGTCGTCGATTATCGGCAAGTAAAACGCCGAGGATTTCCACGTCGCACAATTTGCGTCTAATTTTATTACGGTATACCCGAACGTCCTGTAAACTCTCTTTCTCTCTTTCTGTGACATCGATGCATTCGTGCCAAGATACGTTTGTATTTACAAGCTCCGTGTATCAACGTAAGAATATTGAAAACAAAATACGATCGTTGAAACGAACGAACGACCGACCGACTGAACGAACGAACGAACGAACGTCCAAACGAACGAATGCGAAAAGATGGACGGTTCTCGAGAAAATTAAAGTACGGCGCGTCGCCTCGCCTAATTAAGAAATCCGTCCACATCCGTGCCCCTCAAGATCGAGCGGCGTAGCCGAGGTAAGATACGATAAAGGCCGGAGCCTTACTGCAGAAAGAGAAAAAGATCTTAGAGGAAGGTCGAAACGGTAAGAACCGTAATTAAATCGGAGCGAAATCCCGCGGAATAATTAATTGGAGAGCTCCTAAAGTATACCGGGCGCGTCGGTGGACGCGTAACGTCGTTAGCCAAGGGCCTTTCGAGGGTCGTAAACCCCCGCAGGCGGCTCTTTGGCTACCCCGGCAATTCCACTCTCTCCCTCTCCCCCTTCCCGTTCTTCCTCTTCATTTTGAAGAGGCGACACGCTAAAAGAGAAATGGCAGAAGAAAGGGTGCCAGTTTTATTTCTCCAGCTCTCCGAAAAACAAAATTATTCCGATTATTGTATCCGCGAACCATCCGCGGATTGTTTATTCGGTCTTGTCGCCGCGTATCTCGCGTTTTGTCTCGGAAAATTGTGCACTACCGTTAATTTCGTGTTCCGATGCTGCGTTTCTATCGCTTTGTCGTCGGCGAAAGACGCGACAATTACACGAATCAATTGTTACGAGAGGACAATTGCCGCAGAGATCCCCATCTTACATTGTTTTTTTTATTTTTTATCTACACAATTTGTTAGAAAAGAATTTTCGCAATTGTAGATTCTTTCGTCGCGTAGCACATATTACATCAAAGAGAGGAAAATATTTCTCCTGATAATTTGATGATCTCATCGCAAATTTATTATCTATAGCTTAACGTTTTATTTAAGCGCTTTAATTATGCGCAGACACGTAACGATTAAATTCGATAATATATTTTCACATATGTGCAATAATTATAAGCCAGAGGTATTTGATATTCAATTTAATTTAACAATTTCACAACGTATATAATATTTATGAAAAAAATTCCACGCATTTTATTCATCATCTCGACGTTATCCCTCCTCTCTTTTTCTGTTTCTCTCTCATAAAATTTTCATTATAAATCACGGTAGAATATCTAACGTGTTTCTCTTTTACTTTTGCACAATACAAGAGAGTGTCTCTCCGTGTGGGTATTATCCACTTGTCCCTTGAACAATTAGCATCTCTAATTAGCTGCGCGTCTGTCTGGCCGCGAATCACGACTGCAATCGAGTGCCCCGGACGTATCAACCAAGCCGTGAAGCGACACGACGTTATCCCTCCCCCAAACCTGCGCCCCCGAAACCGCGAGGGTTGCGTTGTTCTCGGAGTATCCTTCGTCAAAAGAGAGAGAAAGCGAGAACGTCCGTGCCGTCTGTTCTCAACCAGAATATCACACGCGTGTCGGCTAGATTTGTGCGGCCGGCCGGAATGCGAAGCGTTTGCGGTCCGGATGTCGTTTCGCGGCCCCGTGACCGAGGCCGGCGTTCTTGGCGCGAATCCAGCTGTCGCTAATTAAGGAAGAGAAAAGGCAGCCCGTTCGCGAAAAGGTTGCTCCCGCAAATGGTTAATGACCAGAGGAGTAAGAGCCCCGGAGTTCGCGCCGCTTTTCGGCTTCGCCGCGAATGACGCTCTCTTTAAAAGACGTGTCTCCTTCGCCTCGCGTGAATGTTCTCGCCTCGCACGAAAAAGCAATTTCTCTGTTTTGCATCTTTTATTTCCCTCCATGCTGCTGCTGTATATTAATAAATCTGACGACAGCAAATTCGAACGTGTTCAATTTACCGCGCCGTGCACCGGAATTAAATTTTATACATGTAGAAAATTGATAAACAAAAAAAAAATGTGTTGCTTCTCCCAGTCAATAATGTAGATTGTTTATTAACATACAGTGTTTTCTCGAGACTGTGTGTTAATTATTGCCGCCGAGATGCAAATTGAATTAGCTCGGTAATAATAATGATAGACACTTTTGTGATTTCATACAAAACGTTCTGCATGTGTATGTTTAATTGTGCGCGCACACATATACACGAAAGTGATTAAAATTCAGATTGGCCGCAGCGCGTATCTGTCGTTGAAATTTTTAAATGTCCAGCGAAAAATGCGCTCGGTGTCGGGCTGGAACGTGTGCACGGACGCGCCGCGTCGTAAATTCGTTCCGGTTCGCAATCAGGCGAACCACGCGAATCGCATTCCGCGCGTTCTTCGTCGTTCGAGAAAGGACGGGTCGGAGAGGGTGGCGTGAACACGCCCGGGTATATATCCTGGACACGGATCGCGGTTTACGGAGTGTCCGGCGGTATGCGAGGAGAGACCGCGCCGCGCCGTCCGTGCGTATTCAAGCGGACGAAAAGACGGCGAAGAGAAAATTGTGCTCGTTAAAGTGAAGGGAAATTAACGCGGGAAATTAGAAGCATGAACGATTACGATAAAACCGAAGAAAAAGAAGCAAGCAAGCGAGAGAGAAAAAGAGAAAGCACAACGGACAGAAACCGACGAACGTGCCCCGCTATTTACGATCGTCGCATTGCGGAGTCTCGCTTTTAAAATCGACCCAGTTTTTCGCAACCGCGAAGATCCGCTAACGCGAACCCCATTCTTCGGGACCGGAACCATATATGCGTCTCCGCCACGTCGCGGATTCGTGGTTGTTTGCGCGGGCTTAGCAACGCGCGCTTTCTGAGAGCTGGCTGTGCTACTTTCGACGAGAGAATACGTCGATGGCGAGGGAGTGCGCCCGCGAATATTTGCATTATTCACTGATTTATGCGGACAGCGCGCGTTGCCGATCCCGGGACGTCTTTCAGCGTGCATATGAGTTACGGCGGTTTTTCTTATGACACACAAGCGAGCCATCGCGCGACGGAAATTGATACATCAAAGATCAGCAATGCAGATGCTCCGACGCAATGCAGTGCCATGCATCCGAAATCGATTCGTTTTCATTTATCTCGCTCGCGTTCGATCTTAACGCGTCCCGCGGTATCTTGCGTGGCGACTCTGATCGCGATTATCAACCTTTCTCCCCTCCATATTCTTCCCCCTCTCGTCTTTGCGCATATAATCTGCGAATTTGCATACGTACGCCCGATCGCGACAATCGATGTTTTTGGTTTCGCGTTTGATCGGCGTCGTCGTCGCCGTTTATCGACTCGTTGGCGCGTGTCCAACGAGAGTTTCTCGAATCGCGTGAAAAAGAAATATGCGAAGAAAATGTGGCGTTTACAGAGCAGAGCAGATTGAAGTCGACAACTGGGACAAGAGTTAAAAAAAAAAACTATACCATGTGGACTTTTTTAATTCCACCCAAAGAAGCGTCCGCGTGGTAATAATTCTTCTCGGAAACACGACCGCCCGCGGTCGGGAAAAAAGCAATGGGGAAATGAGACGCGGCTAGACATGAGAGAACGTTTTTTGTTTTTTGTTTTTTTACAAAACATGTTTTCGCGGATAATGCGACTTATGCGCCGCAGTAATTGTTACAAGGAGAGTCCGAGAAATTTCTGCAAAATTACGATAGAACAGGATAGAAAAGACCGGCTGGCGTTCTCGCGACCAACGATAATTATTACGATATTCTTACCTAATCATCGGCGATAATTAAATAATTGAGAGCTAACCGCGACTAATAATAAGCGAGCCGAACGATCGATCTTTCTCATAAATGATGCTTTCATGCGCGTCCAATTAAATCTTATCTCATCGATCTCTCTTCTCCTCGTCTGTATCATATCTATTTTTTGTTTTTGGCCTCGATAATTATCGTAGTAAGATACGTTGCTCGATCGATGCAACAAGAATGTTACATGTATCTCATTTGAGAATCAGAAAAATTCCGAACAAACATATCATTTAGAGATAGAGAATATTACTTCAATGCCCTTTTTAAGAAACGATCTTTTTTTTTTTAATCAAAAAGATAACATACGTCAATAAGTGAAACATCTGTTGAGTAAATACCGCGTTAAAATTGAGATAAAAAGTCCATAAGTTTTAAAACCTGGTTTTTTTTACGAAAAAAAAAAAAAAAAAAAAAAAAAAAAAAAAAAAAAAAAAAAAAAAGAATTGTAATTTGATGACGGAACAAGTCCCAACGGAAAACATATTCGAAACCAATCTCGCGGAGTTTCTCATCGCTGGGCCCGAACTTTGGCAAGATTACGAGTCTACACGGATATTGTCTGGATGTATTATGTGCACTCGTGCGCGCGCGCTTGCTCGCCCCGAGGCGTATATCCCATCTATGCGATAAACATATTCGGGGTTACACAGGTACAGGTACATGCACGCGCGCACACACAGCCGGAATATATAACTCGAGCCGTCTCCCGTTTCCCACGAAAATCTATCGTCCCGACCGCGTCCGTGCACGCTTGATTACGAAATACAAACTCGCGGACCGAACATGAACTACAAGGATCAATCGCGGTTTCAAATAATATTTCAACGCCGCGCGCATTCGTGACCTTTTTGATTTTTTTTTTCTTTTTTTTTTTTATTTTTTTTTTATTTTACTTTTAACTCGATCACGCGTAGCGATCGTGTTTCAGTATACGATAATACTCTCCAGGAGAATATATTCCTCCCCCCCATCCCAAAGTAAATGACGTATTCTCGTCGTTTAATTTACTTTCTCTCATTAGAGTACGGACGACTTAATTTTCCGCGCGCTTTTGCGCGGTCCTCGCTCGCGAATGTATTTATTCGTCGTGAGTCCGCGATTCTATTTTCCGCCGTGTTGCAGAGTGCGCAATAAGCGGAGAAAGGAATAATTACGCGACTCGCGCGAAGTACAACCGCGAACGAGAACGTGCATCGTGTACTGTTGTACGGGCCTTACGCGAGCTTCTATTTCGAGGAAATGTGTCATCGCCGCGATCGTCATCGTACCGTCGATGTCGCCCTTCACCGATGGCGCACACACATTCACGATCACTTACCGCGCGTACCGGTAGAGAGAGTAGACACTCCGCTCATTCACGCCGGCAACGGTCGCTTCATTGGCCCAGATTGAACCGTGAATAGAGCAGCGAGCAGTAGAACCACCGTCGCTTACATTTTCGCGAACGGGCGTATTTTCTCTCAAGTTCTTCTCTGATCGAATCACATGTAGTCGAAACGTGAGGGGTCAAATATGCTGACGCGCGATTTCGTTTCGAATTCAGATGTTTTATCTTTAATGTTTCACACATACAGAAACTTACGCGTATAGGTTGTACGTTATCGAAACTGCCAAACGAAATTCTGAAGTTCCTAAATTTTTTAGAGAACCGCTCACCTGGAACAGAAAAAATATAAAATATTTATCATTAACACGCATATATGTTTCACCTGGATTAATATGTCAGCAGCAAAAAAAGGTGTCAACCGCGGTGAAAGCTACATTGTGTAGCGTTCAATTTTCAGAACATCATATCGCGAGGCCAATCCGTCAAGTTGTCCGAAATGTTGGCCGAAAATTCGCTTAGGGCGCGAAGCGAATGACTGATGAGGGAATGGCATAAGTGGTGGCGAGGTTATTTCCCAAAGTAATTTATATGCGCGCATCTGTTTCGAGTGCAATGTTTTATTGCAACACGTGTTTCCAATTCGCGCCAGATGATTTTCAATCCGCGGTGCGAAACTTAAAGCTCGAACACGACAATCGATTCGGGGCGAAAGTAAATTGCGAATATTACATGTGTTTACGATGTAATCACATCGGAGAGGGAGAATAGCGCGCGGGCGTGTGCACAACGATAATAATAATAAATTTCGATTGTCATACTTGATAACAATTACGCGTCGGTGGATTCGTGGCCATCGAAGATAATTTGGAGTACGCGAACGTTTCGATTAACACATTGCCGTCCGTTCGTGTAAGCACACAGCGTACATACTCGCCCGTTACAGTCTACTATATTACGCTGCAACAGCCTCGTAAACAAGTACACAGTTTCTACGTGAGCAGTCGCCGTCATGTGAAATCGTATAAATACGTAGTCGCGCACGTAAACCGATAATATCTCGTTAACTCGCGCGTTGCGAATTTTTGCGTTGAACACGTGTTCATAAAAAAAAAAAAACATTTACGTATTTGTAAAAATATTTTTCCGATTACAGAAATACATTTGCAGCGTGCTTAATGGAAAACAAATTGATTTGTAACGAGCACGTTTTCATAATACGTAAATTACAGTTTCAACAGCGTACCAAATAAGAATATTTTACTAATGAGAGTGTATATTAGGATAAACTTGAGATAAAATAATTTGCTTAAGCTGTTTACGCTCGTATATACGGGATTTAACTACCGTTTGCACGCTGACGTGTGGAAAAAGGGAGTCGAGCACAACGGCTGAGCAAATAAAGATATTTCTTCTTAGATTTTATCTTGTAGTGTGTGTGTATATGTGTGATAACCGTAAGCCAATCCCCAGATGTCCGGCAGCTTTGTCGAAAACAAAGGGACAAACGAGAAATAGTTCGAAGGAAGAAATATTGTGTACGGTTAAAAGATAACGGATGGCTGCGGAAAAGTGGTTCCTTTTTAGTTGCAGACGCGGAGATCACAATCGCAACTGGACTTCCTAACAATGAGAAGAGAAGGTTCAGAAAGAGACGGCGGATACGAGGGATTGACGAGTATTTTTTTTAAAAGAAGATTCCGTCGTGAAAAAAGGAGCGGGTCCGGAAAACAAAGAGGGACGCGACGTGACGATACGCCAAAAGTAAAATCGGGAAAGAGAGGAAAGGGAGCGACAGGGAATTTCCCTGAAGAAAGTGGGAGGAGCGAGAGGCTCCGCTAGACGCGTGTATCGATTACCGAGTCCGGTGTCTCGAGCCTCAAATAGAACGAGGAGAACGAAAGGAAACGTTAGTGCGGGAGCACCGAGCGAATCTCATTCCTTTCGGGCAAATCCGTCTGCCATCCAGCCGAGCTTTCTCGAGTCTCCTTGTGGCGTCGCGGAATCCCTGATTTTCCGCCCGTTTCCGAAAAAGGTGATGACGTCTCGCGCCTCTGACTCGGGGATTTTCGCCGGGACTGTCGAAGCGAATTTCTTCGTCGTTTCGACAGTCACTGGTTGTATCTTTTATGATAGTATAAATATATGTTTTACAATTCATCTCTTACAATTCTCTTGTATCGTGTCTTACTTTCTTCTGTGCCTAATAGTTTCTCTCCGCACACTTCTCGTACTACTTCATAACGACATAATCATATGATCGTAAAATAAGAAAGCGAATACAGACTGAGCTGTGTACATATTTGTGATCTACGCCAGAGATATCAGATCGTGGCTCGAAATCCTATCACTATTGCTTTCTGTATAATCGAGAAAAGGAAGGATTTCGGGCCATATGCATAAAAACACATGATTGCGCATATACGGAAATACATAGCGCTACAAATGATTCGAAGCATCGTTCCATCTCAGTGATGGGAATTCAAGCCTGCGCATGCTATCGTTTTTCCTTTTCTACTTACGCACTTCCCCTCCCTCTATTTCCCATTACTGTTCCATCTTCGTTTTTCTAATGAACAATGAAGATAGAATGATACAAGTTTCCCAAACGCACTTGCAGCGCCACTTCGCTTGGCCCTTAGTTAGCGTTGAAGAGTGTAGCAAGTTACACGTAGTATTGGTATGGTTAAGTTAGGCATTTCCTGCATAGTATCTACGTGGCAGCTAGTCTTATAAATTTGGGTATGTCTTCTACATTTATTTTAGTATTAGATAAAATAATATTAGATTTTCCTCTCTTTCATGTATACTACGTTTTATATGTACAGGTATGTATGTATATATATATATATATATATATATATATATATATATATATATATACAATGCATTGTATACGTGACTTGCCAGTCAGGCCGCATGGCCCATGATATTTCATTAATTAGAAACGTTTATGAGTTAAAACATTTATAACAATGCAAAACTAATTAGTAAAAATTTCATGATAATGTTTGTATAAAATTATCGGTCTATGCGGAAAGTTTAACATGAGTCACCGATAGCCCACACGGCATTCAATAAGTTTGTTCTTTTTTCACACACTGGCTGCACTAGTTCACAGTCTATCTTTTTTGTATCCATCTTACAAGAAAAGAGATAGACTGTGAGTTAGTGCAATCAGTGTATGGAAAAAGAACAAACCTGGTGTTTTTTTGTGAACTAGTGCAACCAGTGTATGGAAAAAGAACTAACCTAATGTGTTACATGCACCCTGCACGGCTACGTGGCGAATACAGCGTCATAAGCCGATTGAACTATATGTCCATGTCAAAAATAATATCACATTATCTCTCTAATAACGAGTTAAAATGATTAAATTTTTATTAATGTAAAATATCATTGTTTTTAATTACTATTACTATTAGTTTTAATAACTTTTCTTTTTTCTGTTTACTCTTATTCTGATCTCTCAAAAAGTAGAAAAATACTCATATTGCAACAAAAAACGCATGCTCTGATCTGCTCTTACTTAGCGCGCAAGTAAAAATGTTAATGGTTCACGATATTTTTGTTTATTAGTATTTTACATGTGACTATACATATGCAGTTTATACAGATATAATTAAGATACTAAAAATTTAGAGAAAATAAGATAACAGATAACACCATGTCGGAAATATGACACAATGTATTGTTTACACACAAAATATAAAAAATGTACATGTGTTATAAAATTTGATTTTTGTTTTAGCTGAAACCTAACAAAAACAATTTAATTTGCATTTAGAAACATTATACAAGGATGCCGCCACAGGTATGTCTTTGCATATATCATTTATATCTTTATAAAATTAGTGAAAAACAGAAACAATTTAAAGTAGAAATTAAGTGTAAAATTTACAAATAAATAGTATGAGTAAGTAAATCTTGGAAAATAGAGATACTATTTTTCAATGATATTGCTTATTTATTCGGACGTTAATAATTACTTATTTATTCGTACATTAACAAGTTTTTATTAAACATACTGTTGTTTGCTTCAGTGCCAACAGGAATGTATATATAGTGGATCGAATAGATTAAATTATATACAAAATTATGAAGATGATAATATTACTGAAGATGATAATATTACTGAAGATATCTTTCAAGAGATCTCAGATTTTGACAGTACTACTGATGATGATGATGATGATGATGACGATGATAATTATATTGTAGATTTAAATCATCTTACTAGTATAAAAGAAGATAGTTATAATACCTTAGAATTTAACTCTACTAAAAAGGTAAGAAATTAAGTATAAAAGTATCAAATTAATAGAATAAAATTAAATTTAATAAGATGGAAAAATATGTATATAAATCCTCTGTCAAAATTAAACAAAAAAAAATATAGTTATAGTTTAACCTATGGTTCGTCTTATGTTCATTTCAGAAAGCTCGATCTACATGCAAAACATTTTTTCGTTCTTCTAAAATTCTTAAAGAAATGATTCTTAAGAATACAGGGGAAAGAAAACGTAGTAGAAAGAGAAAGATTGATGATACATCTTATGATATATTTGAGACATATTCCGAGGTAACAATATATATTATACATATCTATATAGTTATCTGTATCGTAATATATTAGAAGACTAAGTAGTGAAACAATAAATTTATAATTTTGACACTATATTTAATTCGTTTTAGGCAAATGTATTAAAGAAAATTACAATATGCATCTTAGACGACTATACATGTATTTCTAACATAAATGAGGAGACTGCAGACGTAATTTTTCTAAGCTTTTTTTCATTCAAGACCAAGTATTGTATATGTGGGATATTCAAAAAATTTTTGAAGCAGGTGTTATATTATTATCGCAATATGATGACAAAAGATCAACAATGCAACTGGAAACGTTATCTTATACGTAATCAAGAACAGATAAAATGTAGTATGATCTGTTCATTAAAAATTGATCCATTCGATTGTCACCCCGAGCAGTTAAAGTTTATGAAAATAGTAACAAAAACAGTTCGTTTTATGTCTGCAGACAAAACTGGTTTATTGCCAGAGCTAATCGATATAAAACAACTGATTCGTGAACTTCTCAAAATTGCTACGAAAGTATTAAACGAACCCGACTCAAGCTTATGTGTGTTCAAAAATTACGTTAATCACGATGGTTACAGTCGTAATGGTTATTGTCAGTTTGCAATACTGTTACGTAACATACTTTGTTTCAATTCAAGTACACTTGGCTTAAGTGACGATATTCGAAAAAAAATACAATTTCATGTAGAAAGATTCATATGGTGTAAAAAGAACGTTACATCTGCTAAACGTTGTCTTAAGAAATTTTGTAAATTTGCGAAAGTAATATTAGATAAGTGCGACAACGAGAATTAAATCACATTGTTTTTTCTTTACAAATAAACATAAAAATTGTCATATCTTCTGTAATACAATTATAGTATAAATTGTATCAAACTTTATCATCAGTATAATTCTTCTGTATTGTGCCGTAATTTCTTCTATTCGTACGAGTTTCTCCGCACACTATTTTCGTACTACTTGTATACAACGACATAAACATATGATCATATATAGAATAAAAAAGCGAATACAAACTGAACCGTGAGATGCGCATATATTTGTGATCTACGCTAGAAATGTCAGATTGTGGCTCGAAATCCCATCACCATTTTTTTCTGTATAATCGAATACAAAGGAGAGGATTTCGAGTAACGATCTGGTATCTCTAATCTGTGCGCGTGTGTTTTGTAAACCATCACCTATCTAAACAAAAATAATTAAAAAAATTTATAAAATTTCCTCTTGCTATTTAGTGACCACATCGGCCAATACTGATCTTTTTAGATTTTGTAGAATCTTTCTCATTTCTCACGCGTAAGATCTAATTACATCGGAAATGCAAGTTTCGTTGAAAGTCGATTCGACCGATGTCCTGTCATAATCGACAGATGGAAGAAGATAAATCGTCTCGCATATATCATCTCTCTTTAGAGACTGCAAATCCGCCCGCTTCGTAGCTATTTATCGATATCCAAGTAAACAGCTTTGATGCGACTAATGGTCTCGAATATCGAGAAATGGCGAAGGATCGTTTTATTCGTGGGGCGTATTCACAAACGACGTTGCCACCTTTCGCCTCGTCGTATTTCCCATGAGCTGCCACGTCATTATATATGTTGTATACATATACATATAATGTTATCCTTTTTCATTTAAATACCTGCTGTGAGATTTGTTTTTTTTTTCTTTGTTTTCATAATCTCGTTATTCTCTCGCTCATCTCGTTATCTATCGTTCTGTAATCATTATATCCAAAATTAGATGCTCGATTAACGAAACCATCTTACGCGAACTAATTCCGAGAAAAGAAGAAATGGCTGTGGTCAATGGGATTAAATGCCGGTCCTGCGTTAAAAAGCACCACTAATTTGAAGGCTCTTATACCTTCGGCCTTTTTATACGGTCCGGGCGCTAAAGCGATTATGGTCGTGGTAATTCTGCGAATTAATTCCTCTCCGGACCCGGAGAGCAACCCTTTCGATGTACGCTACACAATCTTTACTTTCGTTGTCTGTGTAAAGTTATTTCTGGTTTCCCGACAATTCGAGTTCAGTGTGGACGTTCTTTCTCGGTGATAACCATGCATTAACTTGCTCTTATAATTTGTCACAATAATATTTACACTGTACATATGTACTATTATGTATTATATTACGTAATAGTATTAGATGTTACATTACGTTTTCTGGACGAAACATATTATTAAACACATATTGTGCGTCCGCGTATTCGTGCGGTTTTATTAAGCGGCGAAAAGTCCACTCGCGATCAGCCATTCAAAAACTTCCCTACAAATTAAAAAGTTACCCCGGCTTATGTCAATGTTAACGATATGTTAATTAATAATTAAAGTCACTCTAGTTAGGCCAAGTTTTAATTACTTCTGCGGAAAGTACTTGTCACGCGAACTTTGAACGTCTAACTCAGCTCCGTCCATTTCGCTGAAAGTAGTTTCCTCGCCCCTGCGCGAAAATAATCCACTCCAAATGCAATGACGTAATTCCCGACGTAAATATCTCAAGTTCGTGTAACCATCGACCTCGTCGATGAATGAAAACCAGAATGGAATGTCGAGTAAAACGCCTAAGTGCTCGATTCGATAAACAGCCGGACGAGCGGCGTGCCATCTTTTTTGACCGTTGTGATATGCGAACAATTTTATTTGCGGCCGGCCGAAAATGTGAAGTGCAGCTGCACGATCGTACAATGCAAAACAGAGATTACGCGGCGCAATATTTTTCCCCCTTGTCCCTCTCAATCCCCGCCACATTGCCGCCACGGTCCGCGGTCGCGCCGCTCCCGATGAAATTATTGCGATTCACAACCCTCGGCGTGCGCGCCTCGCCGGCCGTAGGTACGTATGTTTATGCCTTTAATGACTCGCCCACCCCTCGTGCGCTCACGAGGGCACTTAAGTACCCCGAGTTAATGGAGTGGAATTAAGGCGAAGGAATAACTCATTCGTACGCATAACGTCGACAAGGGAGGATGTTGCTGCGCTACATCCCTGTACGGACCTTTAATAACTTTATTTCGATGCCGCGAGGGACTTTCCCGCCTCCTTCGGTCGATCCGGCCAAAATCCCTCGAACGCACCCCGAATTCTCGACGAGTGGTTAAGTGGATCGATCTTAATTCATTCCCGTTCGTGTAATGTTGCACCCGCGCGCCATAGAAACAAAAAAAAAAACGCTTTCTTCTTTAATAATTCTCTTCGAAACATTCTGAACCTCTCTGGAGACTCGGATCGAGTCACGTTTGTGTTATGTGATGTGGAATTCCTCCGGGAGTGGGATCTAGACCCAAATATCCATTGAGCAACGTACTAACAATTGCTTTGAATTGGTACACACGCATGTATGTAACTCGTCGACATCTGCGTTGACTCTTAGAAGCTTTGTTTAGATTCTCGGTTTCAGAGACGTTTCTGTTTGTTTTCTCAATAACTGTATTGCAAAAAAAAAACAACAACTGTGTAACATTTTTTTCTGTAATTGTAGAATTTTTATCATGAAAAAACTCGTATTGGTTTCTCTAGAGCGAAAAAAAAAATATTTCTTATTCCATAAATGTGTGTGAAATAATACAAAAATCTGTTTGTATTTTTTATTCAAAAAATAAGTTTTATTTCTCTTGTTTTTTTGAACAAGCAATTTTCCAAAACAGTTTTTGTTTCCAATGATATCAAACATTGCTTGAATTTGCTGAGAAAAAAATCAACGTTTTTACGAGAAAAAAGGAAAAAAAAATGAAAAAACACATGAATATGAAATATAGTTGGATGTTTAATAACTGGCGCGGAACAATTTGTGCGCAAAAACAGTGAGGGAACAATGACATTGTGTCAATGTTTATCGGGCAAACTGTGCTGATAGGAGAGGGAGGGGTGCATCGATTATGAATACAATTTTAATTGAAACTCCGCGTTTATTTTTCGAATTTGATTAGAAACGAAGAATTCAAGATATGCTCGAGATACAAACTTTTCTGTGTCTGTGCGCTGTGAAATGATATAATACGTCGGCAAAGAGAAAGTGCGCGAATTCTAGTGATCAAGGCTCTGTTGAAATATATGCAGTTTCTAGTTTATTGGGCGCACTGATGAAACTTGAAATTGTGCGAATCGAAGCAATCGTGACCAACGGATTTTTTATCATTCCACGGCTTCCGTCGATTTCACCCATCACGCTCGCCTATCGAGTTGTCCACTTACACCGGTTCAACCTACACGCGCATGCCAGATAGAAACTCGCAGAAGGGTAAGGTTCGCCTGGATTTCCAATTAAACTTTGGCAATTGTCGCGCTAATTATCCGCTCTCTGGACATTTTCCAGATTAAATAAACTTAGGGGAGGAGAGGAAAGAAGAGATATATCGACGAGTTTGCCACCCGAAATTTGTTAGCACGATTGATATTAATTACTGGATAAAGTCGCGCGTAATGATTCATATATTTCTCTTGTATTACAATAAAAAAAACTTTAAATATTTATTGAACGAAATTTCGGAATGTTAATTATTTATTTCAAGTATCAAATAGCGCGCGCTCTTTCTTCTGCAAATATTATTACCTGCAGTATTCAGGATTTTTCGTGACACACATTCACAAAATTTTTTTTTTTTTTTTTTTAAACGACGTAAAAACGGTTTTAACGTGTTTTGTTAAAAAGTCTTTTATTGTCGCAATGACAGCCTTCCAAAGAACAACGGTCGGTAAAAAAAAAAAAAAAATAACGTGACGTTGAAGCGAATTCACGAGGGCTAAGCAAGACTCTTCAAGAAAATCTCCCGTAGGACAAGTGCCAGGATCGCAAAGACTACAGCAGCTGGGTTCCCTTTCGTGCTCCAACAGGTTGGTTAACCACAGTTGACAATACTCGACAATGCAGCGCGGAAATTCGCGTTCTCCGCGAGACTGCGTTCTCCACCGACTTGTTCTGCCACGTTTTTAGCGCTCCCGGGCCGGCAGAGAGTCTCCCCTTCCAAACCACCAGGGATCTCTTTGTCTTCTTTGTATTCTCGCCTTCAAACAATTCTTTCGATTTCGCCGCTGTGCTCTATCGTTCATCTGCCATATGATCCAATTAGCTCCGGTTTGTCTATACTCACATAGCATCGCAATTGTTACTGCCTCTATCGTTGCTCTCGCGTCTTTCTGTTTCACCATTTTTTTCCTACAGATGATTATTTCAAACACGCACACATTGTAGTTGCTCTATTTTCTCTGAAACATTTTTTTTCGATCTCTAATTTTTTATATCGTACTAATTCTCTAAAAATTTCGTTGGTTCGTATCTCATCGCGTATTGCTCTATTCATCTTCGATGCTCGTAATGTCTTACAAAGAGAACAATAATTCGATTCTATTGAAAGCTATTTCGCCTTCTGTATTTTGTATTCTTATCGTTCCTTCCTTCGAATTTAATGATTGATGTACATCGTGATCCGCGTAATTGTAAAAGTGCTTCGGAGAAACACACCGGTATATTGAAACTTTTAAAATAAACATGAAGATGTGCGCGTCGCTGAGAGCGCGATCCTTCTGTTAAAATACAAATTCCATTCAGTCAACTTTCGTAGTCATCTCATCCCGGTGTTCGCGGAAGTTTGAAAGATCTCGAGTCTCTAGGTTTTATGGTTTCTTCATTTTTCTCGAGACAGCCGTTATTCACACACGTTAGACGGCCGAGAGAAAATATTCAACGAGGGATACATCCCAGACCTCTTTTCCCGACGTAATTCGATTACGCGGAAAGACGATTTTCTTAGAAGATATCGGAAATTATGTTGCGCGCGTACTTTCCGTCAAACACAGAGTCGAGAGTCCGCGAAACGAAAAGAATATACGCCGGGGAAAAAATGTTTAAGACGTTCCACGGGGAATAATGAGACGGCATGGAAAAAGTTAGCCGCGAACGTTAAGAATCTATGCATCAAAGCGAAAAGTTGTTCGCGCGCAAGAACAAGCGGTATGCTGCTGCTGCTGCTGCTGCGCAACGGAATTATTAGTATTACTGCCTGAACGTCGAACTTTTATTGTTTCGACCGCGCGGTATCGCGCGAGGCGTCTCTATACATGTTGTAGAAAAAGAAGTTCGCTCTCTTCCTTAATATAAAAATTTACTCACGACTACACTTTATACAATTTACTTTCTCACTCTTTTACTATGTGTAGAAAAAAGTTACGTACATGTAAAACTTTGAATATGTACAATGTGCATATCTCACCGACATTTAAAATGTGATAAATCTATATGTAAAGTATCTGTGCGACTTACAGACCAAACATCGGAGACATTAATAAAGGATTGTTAAAGTAGATTGTTCTCTAGGAACGTGTGTGTGTGTGTGTGCAGCAAGATGATGAAGATGTATGTAGGTCGTTTTATTTATAGCCGTCAGGCAATATCGCGAACGGCTTTATTTCCATGGCACCTGGTACATAGAGAACGCGGGTCTCTCTATTGCCCGACTGTGTGAGAAGAGACAGTATTCTGTCGACGACTACCCGCGTAGTCAAACAACTCCTCCGCCAGGGCTTTCTGTATGCCGAATATAAAGTAGCATTCCGCGCGCATTTACAGGGTGTCCCAGAATTTGCGGCGAAACAAATACTATATGTTCTGAGGCGTTTTGAGATATTTTCCAAGATTGCACCAAGAACAGAACAAATATACGGAGATATACACTCTCTTATCGCCTTTATCGTTTGAGATATTCGACCGCGTCTCTCATCACAAATACGCAAGCACATTTGCAAATAAAATATACGCGTAAGAAATCACTGATTATATTTCTGCACAACTCTAATAAATAAAAAAACAATAGATATCATATAGATATTATACAATTCTCTCGGTTAAAATCCTTCTTTTATCTTTCGATTGGATTTTCTTCCGCAAAGAATATTGAGCTTTAGAAAATGGAACACACACACGCGCACACACACGTATAACCTAGTATGTACATGTGTACCGACTTGAAAAGTTGCTGGTAAACATGCATCGGTGTCACCGTGAAACTCGCGCACAAAGGTATATTACCACCTCGTGAACCAAAATTTGCAAAAATGTGAGAAAAGGGAATCGGCTCTGTTTGCCCGACTTGCTTTTGCTGTTGTACCCGTCGTGGTTTAGCACTTCTTCCTACTTACATTCCTCGCTACTACAAACAGTCTCCACGTCTCCGCGCGGCGGCGGCCCAGATGGCGAACGCGTATATTTTCGTTTCCTTTCGAAAAGATGAAAACTACTAGCGGAAAGCTATGGACACAAAGACAAATAGAAAATCTTTGTACGTGACGGCCATTCTTTTTGCGCTCTCTCCCGCATTTTTCCTCGCCCTGCTTCTTTGATGTAAAAATTACATTCTTCTTGTCGTCCGCAAAGATGGAGTTAAAAAAAACCAGTGTTTTCTTCTCGTATAATGTTAGTAGAAAGTCAAAATTAAAAAAAAAAAAAAAAAGAAAAGCAACGCAAATTCAATTAACTAAAGCCCATAAATCCTTGCAAGAATGTATAAGAGATGTAATTATAGATTCATGAAACTGCTATAAACTTAAATGATTATTCATCAAGAAACGGTGTCGACTGTGAAATGGCGTTCTTAATGCACGATTACCGTGTTTTCTCCCGTGGCAATTAATATCCGCTGTTGCGACAGGAAATCGACGCGATAAGGCCGGCAAATGGTCGGACGAAATAAATGTAACAAGCGACGGCACGAAGAACACGATATATTTTCTCCCTCGACTCTCTCTCTCTCTCTCTCTTTTCCCGCTGTTGTGCTATTTATATCTCGTTAGCCGCTCCTCCGGATCAGCCCCTCGCGATGTTAGGGATCATCGCCAAGGCGGATGCGGCGCGCGATTCTTCCTCGCAAAAAAAGGGGCCCACGTACACAGCGTCGTGACGAGGGAACGAGCGAGCGAGCGAGCGAGCGAAGGCGGGGACGTGAATACACGAGCGGAAAAGGGTTTTAATTCAGCTGAGCTCTCTTCTACCCGGCCTTTTCGTCCGAAATTTCGCAATTACGGGATCCATCCTTGTGCATCCCTCGTCTCTGCCGTTCTCGCAGCAGAACATCGGTATTCGTCGCTCGAACGGCGGGTTTGCCGAAGGAATCAAAGACGAGGCAGGTACCGCATTACGACGGTGTACCAGAAAGCGCCCCGCTTAGGAACGAGGAACAGGAGGAAGGACTATCGCGATCATTCCTGCGGCTAGGACAGGACAGACATGTTCGGCGTCTAGGACGAGAAGGAAGATGGTGAGAGACGGAGAGAGAAAATCGGAAGGAGAGAAGAGAGAGAGAGAGAGAGATCCCCGGTAAACGTGGGGTTTGGAGCGCGCCGCCGGGATCCAGCTCGACGAAGGCAGACAGCCTCTCTCTCGCATGGCGAGAAGGAGAGAAGAGCGGGACGGAGAAGCGACCGGAGAACCGGTTTCATTCAACCGCCATTTAAAAATTCTGGAACCGCTGCTCTTGGAAAAATAATCAACGGACGACCGACGGTGGGTTGCGTAACTCTTAGAAAGCGGCTCTCCGTGTCCGGAGACGGGTAGGAATGATCGGCGCGAGCGAGCGAGGAGAAGACGGGAAGGTGGATAAGGAGAAAGGGAGGAAGGTAACGTAAGGGAGGGATCCCGGCGCGCGATACCGTAGATGGAACGTCGTAAGCCTGCCTCCGTCTGCAGGGAACAGGCATGAATTTCCTCTCCGCCTTTGAATGCGTGCGCGCGTATCTGCCTCACGACGAGCGTGCCGGTTCCGGTTTCGCCTTTGATAAGCGATATCGATTCCCGATGGGAACGCATCTCCTCCGTTCTACCTACGACTACGACGCGCTACGAACGTAAGAGACGTTTCTGTTTTTTTATTTTTTTTTTATTTTTTTTTATTTTTTTTTATATACTCTTTTTCCGTCCCGCGAGTATGTGCATTTGGATGTAACGAGATGCTGTTCGGCGCGAGATCGTGTTGCGACGCGAAAAAGGTTTCGCGATAATAGAAAATAGATGCGCTCTCTCGTCTTTCCCGAAAAGTGGCTCTTCTCAAAGAACACGTTACCACAACAATACGATATCGCGATAATTAAAGTTTTTGTATCGATAACAAAATTCAATCTGAACCTTTAATCTCGGCGTGTAATTCTGTAACGTTTTAACGCGAAGTAAGGTCGCTTTAACCGTCGAAAATAGCTCGTTTAATGCATCTTAATGCGTTTCTATTAAATCCCCGTTATTCGGAATTTATTCGCGCAGGGATAATCCTCCCTCCCCTCTGTGTTAAAGTGAACGTCGTAGCATATAATCTCCGCGATCCGGGAAGATAAGCGTAATCGCCGCGTAATGTAATGGAGGTGCGCTAACCAATCGATGGGAAAAAAGAAAAAAAAAATGTCTACTAATCGCGATCGTTGCGGTAAAAGTGTCGTAAATGGCTGCGCGTGAATTCCACCATGGTCGCGCGTAGCGCGCTCGGGAAAGGTCGCCGGGATATTTTTTACGCTGCGGTTCAATAATTCCCGATCCGTCGACGCATAAATAATGAACGCCGCTACGCCCGGCGGGGGTGTAAATCAAATCGACGACAGGCGTTTCATTTCGAGGTCGATTTGTCTCGCGCCCGGGAGCGGGTCGGCGAAACGGACGAAGCGCTGCCGCGCGTTTCGGAGCAACGCCGCCGGAAGCACGTGTTCGTGAAATATCGTGGCGTGTTGCTTCAAACGCCACGACATTTCGAAACGTGCAGCAGGTCGACAGTGAGAGACTGGAGAGAAAGAGAGAAAAAGAGAAAGAAAAAGAGCAATGCAAAATGTAAAAATCTACACATTCATTTTTTTTTTACTAAAAAGTGAACAAATCGTTTATCTTGATCGAGAAATGCGTTTTTTTTTGTCAGTGAATTATTTTAATCATCGTCCTTCTTCATTTGTCGAAATACATATATCTGGATTAGCGAATAAAATGATTACCTTGAAGAATGATTAACTTAATTTACGAATATATTTGACTTAAAAAAAGAGGAATATTTGTTTTACGGGAAAATGTGAAAATGGTCAAATGTGAAGAATTTAAAACGAACTTTACAATGCGGACTTTTCCAACAAGACGGCATTGACCGGACAGGCTATTCGGTAACGAGCTGGTCGGACAATTACTCGGTTCGTCCGTTAATGAAGTTAACGACCGTCTTAAGTGCCCCGCGGAAACGAGACTCAGAGAAATCCACCCACGCACGCTCCGCACGTTATGCCGGTGTGAATGATATTTTACGATGAGATATGAATGAAGAGAATAAAGAAATGTGATATGAGCTGTAATGACAAGATAAAGGATCGCAGTGACAATAAAAACTCGTTACTAACAATAGGTGCACTTTAGTTAATATCTGCACTGCTTATCAATATTTTATGTGCAGTGACTTTTTTTTACGTCTATTTTCTACCTTTTCATAGTACTATATAGCTCTTTTATTGGATAGTTCCGCGATTCTAGAGATAGGCATAAACTTATTACAATCTATTTATAGCTGTGAGAGTTGCAAGACAGATTATAAAGTTATATATACAGGTTTAGAGAAAGCAAGTAAAATAGATAATATCTTAAATAACATAGCACACAGATGAAGTACACATATAATTGAGACACGCAAATTGAAGACATTGACAGTAAGAGTATAAAATATATTACAAGAATGTAGAAGGAAAGAGAGGCAATAACAAGAGATGAAGATATCAGGAGAGAAAGTGGAAAAAGTGAAATAGACAAAGAGAGAAGAAAAAGAGGAAGAGAGAGAGAGAGAGAGAGAGAGGACGCAAGCGAAAGACAGAGACAATCGACATCCCACGGGTTCGCATTACCACGACCCGACTACGGTTAAACTCGACGTAGCTATTTATAGGCCATGATTAGATACGTAAACTTTTGCGGGAGCCTCCGAATAAGGATCTTGCGATACGAGTTGTTTCTCTTAAACCTGATCTCATCTTCTCGAAGGTGTGGGGGTGTTATCGAATATAAAGCAAAAAGTTTTTTTTTTTTTTTTTACACTTTATTTCTTTTTTCAGTTATAAAAAAAGTACTTCGAGTATCAATTCGGAAAGGCAACTCTGGTTTTCTCAATCAATTGAATATTTACTCGAAAATTGTAACTCGTACTTACTGCCTTGTCTGTGTGGTTTCATCTAGTCGCGGTTAATTATTTCATGCCGTCGTCGTTCGGTAGCCAACTGGTGCGTATCAAGCAAGATATTGAATTCGCGCAAATAACGTCGACGGGCGTCTCTATAGCGGGGTATGTTCTTATGCACTTACTACCACGAAGATAATGCGAAACGCGCGAAGGCTACGTCGCGCACCGATAAGGCGATAAATGCTTATTTATTACGTACCACGGCATATGTTACCCGCGTAATTGCAACCCGTCCACAAGTTCCCCGGAGATAAGGCCGTCAGCCTGTTATTTTCTTCTCGCACGCCCCGGTGCCGCTTTAACCCAACCCCCTGACGTACTATTCAATTCCCGTCCCGTTTATGAAAATTGCGCGTGGCATCGCGTTCCCCTTTCGGTAATAACTAAAAATTTCTATATTGCCCTCTTCTATATTGCATGTATACTTTAGCAAAAAAAAAAAAAAAAAAAAAAAAAAAAAAAAAAAAAAAAAAAAAAAGAAGAGACTTACCTCGCGATAAGGTAAAACTACGTCTCAATACCGCGTGCTCGCGCGACCGACCGCTTCAAACACGGTTTAAATAAACACGTAGATGAAAATGTATATAATTTACTGAAACGGAGAACATGAGTACACACATATATACACGATCTTCCAAAAACAAAAACTCATATATAGACACCGGATATCAGCGAGTATATTTCTTCGCGAGCGACGCAAGAGATTTAAACGGCAATAACAATCGAATCGGAACGATTGTCGCAAGCGCGACACATCGTCATTGTTCATTCATTGTTCCGGGACGGAGGAAGTATTTGCGGGCGAACACAGCGCGCTAGCATGTCGCTTCTGAATGAACACAAAAGAGAAACGCGAGATGGAATCGCGCCAATAGGAAGAATCGCGCGCGAGAAAAGAGAAACGGCGCGGTATATAAGCAGCCCGCCGTTTTCGAGGGAGAAAAGCCGGACGAGACGGACGAGAGGGCGTTATAACGGGAGTTTTTACGACAGAACAGTTTAATTGTCCGTGGACTCTCGCGGTCCCGGCGGCCGTTCTACGTCGCCGAGTGGAGTTACTCCCGTGCCAAAGCGCAATTCGCGCGCGCGCGCGCGCTTTTCCTCTCTCTATCTTTCTCTCTCTTCTCCTCGTCTCGCAAAGGCGCGACGAAACGCGAAACCGTTTCATTATCAACCACGGCCTGGGACTCTCGCTTTTGTGGCCGCGCCGCGCGACGAGAGCGTGAGTCGTGGAATTCACGAGGGAGAGATATAGACGAGCACCTTTTATTATTATATTCCGCACAGAGAAGGGTGGTACGACCGAGGCAAGTAATAAATAATTCGAAAGATCGATAGAGCAAAGATAGACACAAAATATTGATAACGACACACACACACACACGTGTTCAATATATGTATACATATATTGTACATTACGTATTTTTAATGCAAAATTTTTAAAAATACACGTTTGATTAGTGTTCAATTCCGCGAAGAGTCATTCAGCTGCAGAACACAGTGCGACCGAGCTGTGTTAGCAGATCCAAAGAAAACATCTTTCAAGAACAAACTCATAAAATTTCGTTGCTCGCGAAAAGAAAACAAGAAAGAGCGAGAATGAAGGAAGAACAAATCGATTGGCGAAGAGATGGATTTCGATGCGCGGGAATAACTGCGCCGGGTATCCCTTCCCGCGGCGCGCGAATAAATTCAGTTATGCTAAAAGGTCACCGCGGTCACCGTTTTATCCGCAGAAACGATCTAGCGCTACGTGCGTTCACGCGTTAATTTATATTCGTGAGATTGTAGTTAGAGAGCGGAATTATGACGCTCGAGATCAAATAGCTTACGCGCGGACAAACGGGGAGTTATAGATAAAGCACGCGGCATCCCCCTAATTGATCGCTTGCGGCGCGCGAGCTTTCAGTTTTGGACAGACGAGAAAGGGATATTTACGAGTACGTTTCACGGGGTTTATGGGAATAAAGTTTTACCCCTCCTTTACCCGGAGAAAGAGGAGAAGGAGGAGAGGCCTAATGGAGCCGTATCGCTCCGGCGCTTTAGGCCCGTCTGGTGTATATACTGCATGCCGCGCGTTTTTAGCGCGAGCAATAACTGTCCGAGTCCACGTGCTTTAGGACGAACCTCGAGGCACTCCTGAGAACGCCGGTGAGAGAGAGAGAGACCCGGGGAATATGAATATGTATGCGCATGCGAACGTACGGGCGCTTTCTTCGGGACCTCAGCGGGACGTTCAGGGATGCGTAAAACATCCGGCAGTAAATGTTTTACTGCGGCATCTAGGCGCATTATCGTAAGTAAACGAAGAGAAAGTTGATAGATGGAAAAACGCGAAACTCTTGTTAAAAGTTTATATATTTCTATCTTCTTTTAAAACTAAAAAAAATCAAATAAAAATTTTCATACCGACAACTGTAAGATACACGGTTTGAAATTCCGCAATTTTTGGTTTTAATAGTTTTCTTTCCATTTCTGCGATACTTTTTTTTTGCGCACTTGTAAATATTAACGGCAACACAAAACATCTCACTCACGTAAGATGTCTCCGCAAATTTCGAGAGTACCGAGAGATTTCGTTATTTCGCTTTTTACATAGAAATACCGTCCTTGCGATTCTCCGTCTCCAAAGCGACGGCGGAGAGCATCATGCGGATGGAACGTGCGGCAGGCAGGGGGTGAACGGATTCTTCTCGAATGCTCTCAGGCAGCACGACAGAGGAACGACGGGGGAGAACGACGTGAGGGGAGATAGAGAACGGACGCTGGGGATAGAATCACGTATCCCGATTTCGAAGCGGTGGCCCGCGATGCACTTTTAAAACCGGACGGCGCAGTCCTTCCCTCCTTCCGCCCCGCGACGCGGTATGCGGCAGCCGGAATTCGCGGGGTCGTAACCGCGACCTATCGGCGGAATATTGGATGCCGTTGCATGCCGCTGCTCACCTCGGCATACCAGCCGGGCATACGAAGGAATGCGTGCCCTACTGCGCAATGGAAAGCTTCCCCGTCCAAGGTTAGATGTCGAGGAGTGCTGTACGTATGTACGCGCACACGTTCGCGCACATACGTACGGTCACGGTGAATGGGCAGGGAATGGGTTACGCGTTCTCCGCATTCTGTTTATGCACGAAAATCGATACGAGCCCGATCAAAACACGATATGTAAATGAGGAGACCGGGTCTGCCGCGCGTGTGCGGGATGAGGAGGATTTTTAATTCCAGGGAGAGATGCGCGACACACACACACAGAGAGACATCGATGCGCCGCATTCGATAACAAAGATCAGCCGTAAAATGTATATCACCGCGAGAGCGAACGTTCCTGTGAGAATGGGATCTCGGCGGATCTCTCTCGTTTGCGCGGTCTCCGAATTATATCATCCGTTTTATTGTTGTGTTGCGCGCGATCGTCGCGCAAAATTGTACCTATTGCGAAATGACGACTCATTCGGAGACGACTCATCGACCCGCGATGGCGCGCGGATAGTTTATAACCATACGAATTTAATTTTTAGTAGTGTTCCATTCAATACGAATTCGTGGTAAACACGGTGATTTCTTCCGTATAAAGTGCCACATCTTTTCAAAATATTTTTCGTTGAAAGATTATCACACGTAAAAATTGCGCGTGTGTTGCGTGTAAATCAATCTTTGGATGTGTGCATAATAAACGTCTCTGCTTTCACTCAGTATCAGCAGTTCGGACAAAAAATGTGCGTCTCACACTTTCTATCCTCATCATGTTATTTGATTTACGTAAACAAAAAACGAAGATGAAAATCAGTATGACACTGTCTAACTATATATTTGCTTAGAAGTAGACACATATTTGTACAACATGTACTACATGTACGTGTCGTTAACCGATTTAAGGTTTTATTTGTAATAATTTAAATTGCCAAATAAATTCTACGAAATAAGTAAATAGAGAATTTATTGCAGCACAGAGATCTAAACATGCGTACTTATATTTGATCAGATATTCGGATTACCAAGGTATTACTGTGCAAAGAAGCTATTTTCATCTTCTACGTATTTACTCTTTCGTTTATTTATACGTACATTACAGAAGGTACACTATGACAAGCGAAAACCAAGACGCAATAACTTGCGCATTGTTGGCGTGACGGAAAGGTTCTTGTCAATTGACAAAAACAATTGTTTGAAATAATTTTCGCGTTTGTTATTAAAATAATTATATCGTTCGTAATAACAATAATACGATCACTCTACATAATAACATTCTATTCCTTTTGTTTACAAAAATGAGTTTGCGTTTTGTGAAACACATGGACGCGCGCTAACTCGTAACTGACGCGGTAAATCGCGTCGTTGCATATTTACCTCTTTCTGTCCTTGTCGGATCCTTCTCACTTCCGAGATTTTCTTGGACGACAGCGCGCGCGCAAATTTTCACCGGATACGGGAAGTAGCTATCCATTGAAATGCGCGGGAACCCGTCCAAGTGGAAGTCACTTTCGCGACTGCCGAAACTAACCCGCTCGACGCGGACAACGTGCTGAGAATCCGCCCGCTTGGCGGAAACACACGGACGCCCGTACGGGCGAGATGCGAATTCGTAATTGACGTAGAAGCGATTTCACTCGATATTCGCCGAGGTTCGAGGAGCGAGCGCTCGTAAAATAAACGCTCGGTATGATTTCCCGTTGCCGGCGGTAATTGCCGTCCGTATCTGCGTGTGTTTACGAGCTCCGTAACTTAACCCCCGCGAGCAGAAAATACGTGTAGGAAATAACTGTAGGAGACCGAGTGAGGGAGATACAGACGGAGAAACATCGCCGCGCACCTCTGCGGGTGTTCTTTCTTTTTCGTCTCGCCGCGTGTGATACAACACGCCGCGCGATGATCGTCGCGCGTGTTGCGGCGATGATAATCGCGACGCATTAAAGTAAAGCGCGTTGAACCGAAAAAAAAAGCTGTTGGTCGAGATACCGTGAATCTTTCGCGAACTCGAACTCCTCGCTCACGTAAGAGCCTGTTTGTTCGACCAGGAATGCATGTAAATCACGACAGCCCGTTTACGAAAAAAGAGCGCGAGAAGAGAGAAAAACACACGGCACTCAAAGTTGTTTTTAACGAGCGCGTGAAATCTCCGCTTTTTCAGAAAGGAACACCTCGCGTGATCTTGGCGATATCACAAGAGGCGAAAAGTAATTAATGCCGCCACCAGTTGCGGCGTCATGGAGTGACGTTTGGATGCTCCGTGCTCTTGGCGAGCTTCGCACAAACATACATACGTACATACATACGTACATACATACATACATACATACATACATACATACATATACATACATATACATACATACATACATACATACATACATACATACATACATACACACACACGCCTATCTGAAAAGGGGGTACGTACGTCGCTGCGGGATGAATATGCATGAGCGTCAAAATGATAAAATCGTACGTATTTCCACGCGCTCGTAGTCTCTCTTTTTTTTTTCGATGTTCGCGCAGGTTGCGAGAAAGGATGCGAAGCGCACACACCCTCGCGTTGTGAAAACGAACGAGCCATTAGCGTCGATATGCGGTGTTTAAAAACCGCAACCGCGCATAGACGCCAGCCGGAAGTATTCGCGGTGTTTCCTTTTTACGTTTCCGTTCTTCGTTTCTTGTTTCTTCTTTTTGTCCTGCAACGCACCACACAAATAAAGACGTTCGCATAGGACAAAAAAAAACTGCCGATATATTTCTCGTCACACGATACGCACAATATATCGTTCTCGTAATACGATGTGTGTGAGATTCTAACGAACGTACAGAATGATGCATCGATACGCGCGATTGGATTTACGTTGCATAAAATGTCCGTAGGAAGGTACGAGACTTTATGCTTGGTAGCAATTGCAGTCGTTTACTCGCGCGAAATTACGCGCATCGGGACTAGATTCCCGCGCGCGTTATCAGCGGTCCGCAATTACCTGGAGAGTAATTACACGGCTGCGCGTGGAACATGCGCGGAATATCGCGTTACTTTTACTGTATTTTCTCGATGATCCTGCGATTAATCGCGCAGCAAAGATGATTGGCCGCTTGTGAAACCAACTTGCATTCGCGAAGTTATCTTCGTCGCAAGGTGTTTGCAGATAAAATAAAAGTGCACGAAGTTTCGCGCGAGAGATAAATCGTTTTCAATTGCGACCGCTTGCTTTAATAAGAGACTTAGAAAAAGATAGAAAAACAAGGTTGGGATTCTTATTTATTTGTTATTTATTTACGTCCTTATTTATTTATTAGTAGAAAATGATTATTTGATAATATACAAACGAGATACGTAATTACGATAGTCGTTTTTCTTAATATCAAATGTTTTTCTTTCTTTGTGGAACATACTCTGCAAAGTTTGTGAATGGAGGCACTTGAAAAAAAAAAGACAATTTTCATTATCTTAATCGATCTTAAAGTATCAATATTTTTTAACGCGTTCCACACACTTAACAAACTTGACTTATGCTCCACGTATTGCGCAAATAGCTTCAGAATTTTAGTCACTAACGTGCAATTTGTGTTTCACTTTCTATTCTTTTTTCTTTCTCGCTACTTCAAATTTTAGAATCAAAATTCTCACGGCTCATTTCATCGCGGAAGAAAACGTTTTGAATTCTGCATGCGAAAAAATGAAAATGAAGAATGAGTAAGAAATGAAAATGAATGGAGGTGAAATCGCAAACTTGTCGCAAGGAGATGCATTAAAGTTTCTTTGTCATCTTTTTCCCCTCTTCTCTATACTTACATTATTTTTCTCTCATTATAGATCATCCCTTTTATTTTTCTTTCTAATATTTGTGTGTGTGTGTGTATTTGTGCATTTATAAGCGACTACTTTTACATTCACACTCTTATTTTACGTGTATTTCATTTTGTAATTTGAGTCAATTTTCCCGTACGTATCGACACACGCAAAGTAGTAATTTTATCGGCTTTTGAGTGCACCGTTTAATTTCATTCTGTGCGGTTATTCTTTCATTCTTTGTCGATATCGCCTCTTCGTTCGTGATTGTCGGCTCGTTAAAAAAGTCAAAAGAAGAAAAAATAATTATGAGAGTATATACAAATCCATCCTCGCGTAACGCTCGCTAGTCAAAGCTCACGTGACCCGGGGACTTCGAGATCCATCCTATTGGTCCACTTTTACGGTAGGTCTCGACACGATTTCGTGCTTGCGGTGCGTAACGAAAACCCAGGAGAAAAGAGAAGAGAGAAGAAGCACGAGAGGAGGAAAAGAGAAAGAGAGAGAAAAAAAAGGAAAACCGCAAAATTGCAAAGCGAGAGACGGAGAGAGTGAACGGTTGGGATCGATACGTGCAGCGATTCTCTCAGTTGCGCGATACGTACGTACATACACGTGCGCAATTTTTTTGGCGTATAAAAAATATAACGTGTGCACGCGAATATCAGCAACAGCGCGAATGTGGCAACAAGTCAAATCGAATATCCAACGACTGAGCGTACCGAGCTTTTTTCGAGCTCGACTGTCGCGACTGAATATCGCCAACATCAATGTGTACACGTGTTTATCGTGTCACCCGTTACATCCTCGTATCTGTCAACACGGACTTGACTGGCTCCGTCGACACGAGAACGGCGGCGCAGTACCGTGAACGAGGCTGCTTTAAACGTCACAGCTGCTGCCACTGTTGTCTCATTGACGCCCGCGTTGCACTCGCCGGTTCTATGAATAGATCTCCCGACCAAAGTATTTCTCTCCGTTGTGGCTCCTCTCGTCGAAAGAAGAAGAAGAGGGGAAGAGCTTCATTAAAGCGCACTCGACGCGACGCGCGCTCGTACGTACGCGCGCGTGCGTACGCACCGAAGATTCTCATCGAAGAAGGAAAACGGCCTCGTTTGCACACGCCGCGCGACTCTTTATACAATACTTGATACAATAACGCGTTGTGCCGATGAATGCGCGCATACACGACGACAGCGTTGCATCGAGGCGAATTTACGTCGCTCGTTTTTCGCTCATTATCTCGGACGAGTCGCTCAAAATAAAGGTAAAGTGGGTTATGCAGATATTGTTGCCGCATAAGATAATCATGACGTTAAGAAATGAGAAAGGAAGAGTCATTTTGCTAATTTGATTGATAGGACATGCGCCGGATTTATATCAGTTTTGAAAAGAATTTTTATATAACAGAGCGCACAGTTCACACAAATAAAACTTTACGTATTATACTTTAAATAGATTATGAAACACATTTTGTCTCTGCGTAATTACGCTCACTTCCAACGCGCAATACGTATTTAATTATTCGTGCCAAACTTTATCCCATGGAATTCTGGCGTCGAGAGAAAATCCGACAATGCTCGTGAATTCACAGCTAAGAGAGCTTCCGGTTCTTAGGGAAAGCATTCGAAAAGTTTCGAAGATTGCACAATTTCTCGCGTCCATAGGCTGTTTACCGAAGAAATTGCTTGCCCATTTTACGAAATAACGTTCGTGAATATATCGCGCGCGTGCAGAAATACGGCGCGCTTTCCCCAAATATAACGTCATCGCTTTGTTTGACTTGCATTAAAACGGAAATGCCGGGCACACATATCTCGTTTTTATCTTTATCTAAACATGTCGTTGCGAAAACCGTGACGGTATGCGGCTCGCGAGCCGTTCCTGCTTCACCGACGAATTATTGCCGAGAGATTCTGACGTAACTGAGATGTCTAGAAGCTCGCAGAAATTTATTGCCGCGCAGCTGTCCTTCGGCACGACAGATAAGTTAAAAATGATCCCTTATGATTTCGGAGGAATAACGCGCGCGCGCGAATAGTTTTCAGATTTAAAAAAAAAAAGTTTCGAGCAATCTTAACGTGTATTTTTTTTTGTAAAAACAAAAAAACATGAATTAATAATTGAACTGTTTAAAAAGCATATAAATGATATCGTATCTCATAAAAAATCCTATCGCAGCAAAGAATAGACATCATATCACGCTGATAAAATTAGAAGAGATTATACAAACGCTTCTTCCGGTTTTTATAATTTTCATTCGCGATTCAAATAACTTTTCGATACTAAAGACCATTACGGATGAATGCGCTCAGTTTTAATTAGTCAAACACATCTTGTTTGTTTATTTAACGGAGCGCGCAGACGCGTTAAAATTAAAATCCTGACACGTCAAGCGTCGTCATGAGCGGTGTGATAACGTGTCACGCCGCGGACGTTATCTCTCTTTTTCGCGAGAACGATGTTAAAACACAAAACGAATTTCTCATTAACGTTGCAATTTTCGCTCAAATAACCGATGCACGATGTATCGTAGTTACACGATAACTCGGTGCATTCAGATTTTCTGACCCTTCGAAAGCGCCACGATCGTCTCTTGAAGCAGAGAGCGCGCACGATATGCTGTTTGCGAGCGCGATATTTTCGCTGAACCAGCATCCGCGATCTCTCGCTCTTTTTCTCCCCCGTTCTTTCGAAATAAAAAATTCAATTTTAAGCGTGCCACGGTACACACGAAGAATTGTTTACTTCGTAACGCACACACACACACACGCGCGCAAGCTCGCCGACCGACGAATCTCGTTACAGTACGTCAACGTGCGGCATGTTGCGAAATCATGATTTCCCGGGTTTTCCGAGTATGCGTCTCTCCTTCAACTCGGACGAGTTCCATTGTTGCATTATCTTCGGGCGCTGACCACATCGAGATTAAAGTTTTAAAGTTCCATAGAGAAGCCGAGAAGGAATCTGCGGAAAACTGACGAGGTCGCGCATATATGACCGCTCGTGTAACACAAAAGCGTCGGCGTTAAGGGACGTAAATGGGGAGCGATGATGTTTTCTTATTTCGATACACAGATTTCGATTTGAGATTTTCCGCATATTTCGGTACGTTTTTTATCCAAAGTTCTATTAATTATTTTACAAAACTGGTATAGACAACTCAGAACATTTGATTGTATTTTGTTTTCTTTGACAGTTCCTCCATCTTTCCGGTCAAATAGAGATTATGAAATTACGCGCGCGCTATTGTAGATCGAAAGTAACAAAACCGTGTTGTTCAACTTAATTTGCATGAGTGGCGTTATAGCCGTGTTTAGCAGATAACAGAGTGAGATAGAATAACGAATCGATCTGTTTGATAAATATACACAGTGATTTCAATCGAATCATTTTCATCAATATCCTAACCGTAGTATGCAACTAGTCATGCGCGCGTACTCGCTCGATTTGACTCGCGACCTAGGAACTTTGAGAGTTAATTTCCCCGGCACATCAATCTTACAAAGTCCAGTGTCTGTTGTATCAGAAAACGTCACTGAGAGTGATACAGCAGAGCGACCGGCCGCAATTGAGATTTTAAATTTGTCTCCTACACACAGCCTATTTTTATAAATTTGTACTATTTTTAAAAAATTCCAAGGAAACAGAAAGTAACATTTTTCATCATAATTAACAAGCTACGATAAAATTGTCTAAGATCTGACGCGCGTGTCACGCGAGCGAAAATGATTCTACGCCACTGGTTTTAAGTTCTCGTTACGTACCGCGCGGCAGAGTTCATGAAAGTTCCATCGGAATAAAAGTCGCGATCAGACTTCCAACCAGCTCGGCTTTCCGCCGCATCGTATTTTTCCGCTTGTGCCATCGTAATTCACAAGATATATCGTCCTTTTCCCAAATTAAAAAGATAAAAAATTGTTTTTAAACGCAACAGTTTGTTTGTGTTTCGATTTTTTAGAGCAATTATGTAAAGCAAACAAAAAGATCAAACTTGCAATTAGTTCTGTTCAACAGCATATTATAAGAACACCAAATATCTTATTTATTTCAATTGTTTTTTTATTTTAATTAATATTTTTTATTAAAAAAACGCATTACTATAAATTGTATTACATTTAGCCATTTTCCTCTAATCTACTCTTTTTCACATTTTGTCATCGAGATGAGAAAATTATTCGTAATGACTATCGGCTTTCGCTTGTTATTGTATATCTTCTACATAGGCGTTTGTTTTTATCTTTTTTTGGAAAGGTTAGTTTTTCGAGATACTGAGTGAGTCAGCATATAAGTACGAGTATTTCATGCACAAAGTCGTTGCGTAGCTTCTAATTTGCCAAGTTAAACGCTATTTGTTAAATCTTTAACAAAATAAATTTTTTATGAAATATTAAAAATTTAACATAGATTGCGTTGATACAAAATATTTTTGTTGCAATAGTACGTAGTACTACTATACTAAGTAGCATTTTGAGCAGAAATAAGATTTGTCTATGCAAACATCATAATATCGCATATCGATATATATATCGCATATCGATATATATCGCATATCGA
>QVOA01013214.1:0-12674 GCA_014825685.1 Pseudomyrmex cubaensis
AAATAAATAAATAAATAAATAAATAAATTGCACATGCACGCGGATTTTGGCTCTTACTGACCTTGTTATTTCTCTCATATAGCTGAATATTAAAAGAGTGATTTGTGCAATTTTTGTAATTATTAAATATTTCTCCTATTTTTTTTTTTTTTTTTTGCACGTAGCAATTCGCTGATGTTAACAGTTTTATCTGTTTTAAATGTTCGGAATTAAAGATAAACGCTTCTCTTATTTATCAGGAAACGAAAGTCGAAGGGTTTTTCGCCAGATCCCCACTTCTGCAAGTACTTTTAACTTTTCCATTCTATGTACGTATCGGCGTTCAGTTTTGTAGCTCCATCGAGAAAACGTAAAGTCGAACGGCTGGCTTCTCCTGCAGGAGTGTACTTTATGGCACGTGCATTAATTCACTGGCTTGAAAAAGAAAACAGGGAAAGGAGAGAAGAAGAGAAAGAGAGAGGAAAGATCGACACGCCTCCCTCCCTCCCCGTGAAAACATCCTCTTTTTCGCGCGTTTTTGCGCTTTCGATGTAATGTCGTAAAGCAGTCAGTTTGAGATACGACTTAAAAATAAAAAAAATTACATTTATATATATAAACATTTTCTTGTGGCATGGTACTTACGTTTTTTTTCACCAAAATTTCATTTTTGATGCGATATCGCTAACAGAAGTTTTGTCAAAAAAAAGAAAACACGAGTCAATCAGTTTGATGTAAGTGACATGTATGTAAATTGCATTCGGTGCGAAGTAATAAAAATAAAAAACTATAAATTTGCAAAAGCACAAGTATAATGAAAACAACATTATTTATTTTATTCGTTTCGGTTTGGAAAAAGCAATAGAAAGTTAAGCAAAGACAAACTCACAACGGGAACTTTAGAGAAAGAAACGAGACAAAAAAGAAAGAGATGGGAAAAGCGAGTGCATGTATATGTATACATATATAGGTATATATTGCAGCGCGTTTCGATGCGCGAATGCTGTTTCAGGCAGACGACAATCGAATACGAAATCCTTTCTCTAATGCTACTACCGACGATTGCGCGTTCGTCCATTTGGTTTATCTCTTGCCGATCCCACGCGGAGCAAATTCATCTTCGAACATACCGCTTGGAACGAGCAAGAATCAGACATCGGTTGCGAAAACGACATTGCGGTTACATAATATAAAGATTTGCGTGTTTGAGGCGAAGCGCAGGGCAAAACGTGTGCGAGTTCCGATGATCCGCAAATTTATCATCCTTATCATTTGACTCCTCCTTTCTTTATCGCGCACGTGTATCACAAAAATTTTGTCAACACTTCTTTTCTTTTATGACGTAACGTATAAATATCATTTCGCTTAAATAGAGTTTTAAAGCTGGCCCGCGTCGTAGCCGGGAGCGCAAATGATTATTTCAAAGATTAGTAATTACTTCCCTTTCGTTTTACTCCCGCCAATCTTCCCGAGAGCCGTTAGACTTCCTTCGTTTTCGGGGGAGGAGAGCGGAGGAGAAGAAGAGAGAGGGTGGAAAGAACACAGCGTGACGACGCGGAGAGAAAGAGGGAGAGCAACATCTTGCTCGGATTAGAGATTCGCGCAGGGAAGAAGGAAGAAGCTGCTCGGGGAATGAAGACAGTTAAGAGGGTCGGGGCTGTTGAAAATGGCGCCGGTTACCGCGGAATACCGGTACGGAGGGGTTGGGATCGTAATGACACAGTCAAATTCATACGAGGGGAGAAAGAGAAGAGAGCGAAGCGAACGAGAAAGACAGAGAGAGAGAAAGAGAGAGAGGAGGAGAATCTCGGATGAAAAATTACCAATGATAACGGACGCCGGCGCGGAAACCGCGCTAAATGATCGCTCGTCGTTCTTTTGTGGCGTCTTTACAAGAGGAGAAGTTGCGCGGATCGGCGCGGGTGGGTTTGCTGCGCGAAACCGCGAAAACTGGCATTCGTTCGCGGTTATTACGAATTGTTCGTTCTCTCTGATGATGCAATAAGATAATGACCGCGGTTTGAAAGTTGAATGTACGAAAATGACAGAAGTGATGAAGCGTAATTAGTTGACGGCATATCTCAGTTTTGGAACAAAGAGAGGCGGCGCGGCGCGGATTATATCTACCTACTGTCGACAGTAACGGGCGAAACATTTTAATTGACGCTAACGCGTGGCAAAAGTGCAACGGTAACCCGCGCGCATACGTCAGGTAAACGCAAATTTTAGTATTCCCGGCCACAGTCTACGACGTGGACCGTGCTTAAATTGGTGATGTGGCGAAAATAAAGCAATTAGACCATCTTAACCGTTCGCGAAACAGTAACGAGGTAATTTGCGTATATATTCTCGATCGGACTGAGCTTTTGTAACGAGTCACGTTTCAGTCCCCGTTCAGAAAAGATTTTCGACTGCGCTAGACAGAAATGCGTTATGTTTAATATAATTATTTTTTTTTTACGAGAAAACGTCACAATCTGCAAAAAAATCGCAGCTACGTTCCGTTTTGTAACGAATTGAATCGAAATTATCTATAGTCAAAAACGTTAGTCATTTACCGACGACACATTCTCGATCAAAGCTCTCTTTTATATTAAAACTGCCGTCGAAACACTAATCAAGGACTGTGTGACGGATTCAGAATATAAAGTCGCCCCTGCTCGCACAGCTTTTTTCCCGCGGTCGTCTTGGCTCGAGAAGAGAGAGAGAGAGAGAGAGAGAAAAAGAGAAAGCGCACAGCAGCGTCGCAGGTATTCTTTCCACGCGGCTGCTTATCCGCACGGTGCTGAATTATTTCCCTCGTTTGCCGCCGCAGATTATTCTGTCAGTCAGCTGGGACTTAGGGCGAATAGAAGAAGGCGAGAAGGAGAGGCCGCCGCGCCCGGTTGAAGGGAGGTGGCGGCACGTCGCTCTCTCAACACCTCCCCCCGCACTTCTCGTATCCTCTCTCGCTCCTCTATGCTCCACACTGTGGTATATGATAATTTTACGGTGGCCGTGTCGGAGCCTCTCCCCGTGACAAAAAGACGAGCGTACCCTCGGGCCCTCGGCCGCGAAGCACTTTTCCGGACGACGACATATTCGCTGATTCATTCGCTCATGGCTAAACCGCGAAGGTGAAGGATATGAACGCGGGGAGAAAGTAAAGGAGAAAGAGAAAGAGAGAGAGAGTTACGTGTTCGGACTGCCAACCACTACATCGACCGCGGGGGATTACAGGTCATCCGATGGGAATTGTTGGACGAGAAATTAAATGACTGAAGATTAATTTAATGATATGACTCGATGAAGTAATAATAACCGTGTTCGCGGAACGATTCAATTTTTGCTCTAGTGTACTTTTCATATATTCTCGGTTTTTCGTTATTATTGAAATTTTTCTGAAGTACATTTCAAATTGCGTGCTTTTTGTTTTACCGTGTTCTTTGCGATAAAACGGAAATGATTTATGAATCGAAGCTCTAGATGCCGCGTCCCGCCTCTCTCGAGATAGTCGACAAATAAATGGTCACGGAAGTGTCTCTGATCGTTCGTTCGGGGAAAATCACCATCGACCAGTCATCGCGTGGCGCGCGCACGGGATCCACGGTGGTGTTAAAAGTGGAATGATGAAATCGAAGAGCGACTTCTCTCGCAGTCCGGGCACGTAGTCTCGCCTGTCTCGCAGGGGCGTTTGCCCCTATCTTGAGCCAGACGTAGACGAATGAATCATAAAGGTACGCGACATCAAAATTATAGAATTGCGAGCGACTTTTTTTCCCGAGATCGACGCATTATCGCGAATACGTACGTGTATAACGATCGATTGTCGTAAACGACAATCGTATAGCGGTCAGAGCTTTATCGTTCCGAAAAATACAAATCGCAAAAAAACCCTTTATTTCTTTCTCAGTACTGCCCTTTAACATTATTCGCGCGCGCGTGAAAATTTTCAACAAGCTTTAAAGATAAAAATGAAACATAATGTATTAATGGCGATTGTTCCCCGCGCGGAAATTGTTTAATTCTTAAATACTGAACGTGTGTGTGCTCTTGAAATATTTGTATTTTACTCAAAAAATAAATTACAAACCATCCTAGGCGGCTACATAGAGAAAAGTAACATGTCTCAAAGAGCGGAAAGGAAAATCCGACGTCAGAACAGTACCGTTATCGAATTTTGACTTTGACACTATAAACGCGCGTCTCTCTTTCTCTCTGACGGAGGATTCGCAGTCTCGTTGCGACAACGCGTAAGAAATGTAGTTTGCTCGAGTGGACAATGACTGCTCGAGTAGTCGAGGCACGTATCGCGCGCGCCGGAGGGACATCGTAGCCGCTTCACTCTCGACGAGGACGAATGAATCGAGAGACGCTTGACATTACAATTATCGAACAAACGTGGCGCGGGCAACGGCCGCGTCCGTCTTAAGCCAAAGAAAATGGATGATGCGTTTCTGTCGGAAGAGCCACGGCGATTAGCCAAAAGCATTTCGTGATTTATGACGCCGAGACAGGCAGAAATGACGAGAAAAAAAAATAAAGAAAGAGAAAAGAAAGAACGACAGAAAAAAAAAGAAAGAGAAAATGTTGTGAGAGAATGAAAATATCCGTTCGGGCGAGCGTACCCAATGAATTGGATATTTAATGGATAGGAAGCTTGCCGGGAACGTCATTTTATCGCGTAATGCAATTTGTTTCGACACCGTGTATACACCCCGTTCTGTTATCGAAAGCTAATAAATCATTGGCCGCGGCGGCGCAGGGAAGCGTAACCGAGAGCTTAAGTCACAATATAGCTCTTATCATGTAACATCAGATAATAATGTGAGACGTATAATTAAACTTCAATGTAGACTGGTGCGAAACGCGTACACTTTGAAAGCGCGTCCGCTTCTGTCGCTGACACACCGCGCCCATGAAGGACGCGCGTATATACGCAATTGTACAAGCACTTTAATGTGTGCTGCATCGGGAGTCGATGTATGCCGCGTTAAAGGCTATAACGAGTCCTCGTGTGGCGCGATAATTACAAGCCTCGGGTACCCGCGGAAAGCACGCGCGGATTGCGTTATGACATGATTATTGTAGCTCGCCGTGCCGTGCAATACAGTGTAACATGCCTCGCAATACACACCCCGACGATACGTCATGTCACGCGTCCACTTTATACGCAATTACAACGCGTTATAATTTGCCCGTGAAAATGGAAAACTGTGTAAAAATCTGTTTTGCTGGCTTATCGGCCAGAAATCGCGCGCGCATCGAACGTGACGCGTTCTTCCGTTTTAACCAATTTAATTAAATATGTAGTTGTTGACACTTTTGAACGTACTTGTGTACGAGCGCGCGCGCAAAAGAGAGAGAGAGAGAGCCCGTAGAGAGAGTCTAGATATTTTTCGTTGCTCGCAAGAAACTGCAATTTAGCACTTGGAAACTATTAAAATATTATTACAGTGCCCCGCAAGGTTTATGTACCGTTATTTCAAGAGGGTTGACTTTACAAATGTTCACTTCTGCACCGAAAGAGGATGAGAAAATTATTATATTCACAAGTAATATGTAAACGGGAGATTAATACCGGCACTTTCTCTCCCACCCTCTTGGTACGCAATCTCTGCCGTGCTCACCAGCAGGGTCAAAAGCTGATAAAGATCGTTACAACAATTATACACGCATGTGAGCGGATTGCGTTATGACATGATTATTATGGGTGGACCCTGGTTCCGGTGTAACGGCGCACGGTTACAATACACTCGCCCGGTAATACGTCAAGCCGTACGTCTACTCCATACGCCGTTCCATACCGGCTCTACGCGACATGCAACTGTGGCCGCGCGCGTTTCCCTCCTCGCTCGGCGCGTCGCGTCGCGCGCGTCAGACAGAGAGAATGAGAGTCATGCGATGAGAGACCCCGTAGACGCGGGCTTGCCCGATGAGAAATGAGGAGGAAGGCAGCTCGACACATGCCGGGCAAATTTACCGTGTACTTCGCCCTCGCGCGTTACATTTTTCTACATAATTTTGATTACGCCGCTGTTCTTTCGAATCTTTTCTATGATATTTTGTGCGACTTTGTTTTTTTAGTTACGCAGAATTTTTATGAAATTTTATTCTTCTAACAAAAGACGATTTATTTTCGTCTCTTTTGTACACGGTCGTTTTAAAAATTAACTGCAATGGATACGATTTCTCGTCTCTCACGCGCTCGAAACTTAATTTGCCGAATCTCTGTCCGATAGCGCCAGTTCATCGGAATTTGCACACTTATCTATTTATAATTTTTATTTAATTTTTTGTTTTATATATTTATCTCGATGCGGCGAGCGTCGTTGACGTGTAACTAGGGAGTTGCTCTGCACTTTCCATTCGCACCGAGTACGAAGTGAAATGTAGCGCACTCGGAGGACTGGAATGAGAAGATATCGGCGACCGGGGGCGAGAATCCATGGGATTTTATGGTTTTATCGCGGGCAACGGTATTTTCCCACGAGTCGGAAAATGTTCTTCACTTAGTACGCGCTCGACTTAGGAGTCGCTCCGCGAAATATTGCCCCTTTTCGATAATTGAAATCTAAGAGACAAGCGAACACATGTGTGTCTTATAATACGAAATTGGCAATTGCATTAGATGAAAAATTTAGAAAAAAATTTTTTTTTGTCAATAGATTACACCGGAATTGTAAATAATTTCGGCAAAATTCCGATCTCTACAAATCAAATCTTATAACAATGCGTGCTTTGATGCTATAATTTGCATTAACAGATCGCGCAAAAGAAGTTGAACGATAACAGCCATCACATATGTACGTGTGCGCATGTTCGGGCGCGCGTTTCTGTGTGTGTGCATGTATAAGGACAGACGAAACGCCGGGCTAATTCGCGGTATGCAACCTCATAAAAATTCAACGCCCCTCGGAATTCATACGCGTCGTCGCGTCGCCTCGATGCGGTGCAGTGCGACCGCATTTAAAAAGGGCAAACAAAAGTTGCATCACCGGCCACATCGCTCTATGTATCTCCGTTCTCCCTTGAAGAATGTTCCGTATTTTCGCGTGTGTGTGTGCGAGACTCTAAAGAGAATTATACGCTGCGAAATGCACTATCCGCTTCTCAAAACGCGCGTTGAGATCAAAACTTATACGCTGCTACCCCGTTTGTCGTCCTTGTGCTGCGAATTTTGACGCTCGGAACCGAAAAGCAATATACGCGCGGCTGTGCGTTCGAACAACATAAAGACGATTAGTGTAAATTACTGGTTTTTATGTAATTATTGTTTTGAAAGAGAATTACGTATGCGCATTTTTCAACTTGTATGTAATAGTATACATCTTTAGAGAGTAATACAATTAGAGAAATTATTTTTATGTTTAAGTATAATTTTTCTTTTTCCTCGGATAATGCAGCACGCTTGTCGCGCGCATAAAACTCGTCAACTTTTGCAACATTGATACACGTGGAAAATATAGTTATGAAACATATAAATAGCATGGTACACAATTTAAGCATAAACGTACTTGACATGTCAACAACATAAATTGTTTACTGAGAAAGTTTAAATTACCGTATGTATTTGTTGTATATATTTATATATAGAAAGAGAGAAAAAGACGCGATTATATAGTTGTGCGCGACCGTTTACACACGCGGAAAGACAAGAATTACACACAGAGATTTTGCATACCTTTACAAAACGAAACTGTCCGACGACGTGTCGAGATCAAAAACACTGTTTCGAGCTTTCAAGGGTTTTCAACCTCGAGCTTTCGAGCTTAACTATCTGCACGTCACTATGTACACTTCACCGTCACGTGTCACAGGAACTATAAGGACTCGAAACAACCGTCGCTTACCGGTATTATTAAAACTTCGCGCGTGACTGCTATTTTCGAGTATATTAATATAATTCTTGCCCGCAAGTTTAGATAAAAGTAAGTGCATCACGAGAGAGCGAGAAGTAAAATTAATTTTTTTACGACGGGAAAAAGTTAAAAAGTTATTCGAACTTTTTATTGACGCAAGTTTTACTCGCAAGTATTCGCATTAGCTGAATTATATCAGCGTCTTGTATAAAGTTTTTAATCCATTCCGATAACGAGCGAACAATTGACACGACCTGTGTCTCGTTCCGCAAAAGTAATTCCTCTTGTGTAAAGATGTTTTTCGCGAGAAAAAGAAAATAAGCTGAATGACGCGGGTATATTTCATCATATAACACGATGCTCTCGCTCACTTATATGACTTTTCCGTCGTGGAGAGCCGTAACTGCGCTAACTCCGACTTCCCACGTGTGTTAAACGTAACGGGTGCTGCTAGGCGGAGTCGCGGCACACTTATCTAGATGCCCCAAAAGTGCTCTGCGTTTCGCAGTTCAATCGTTTCGCTGTGTTCGGTGAAGCCAAAACGATCGGAACAACGTGCTCGTTCCTGCGAAACTCCGTAAAGATACTTGGTTCCGGTTGCGCGTTGGATGTACCGTTTAAGTTTATCGTAGTAAACGCTTAAAAAACAAAAAAAGATCCTTCCTCCCCGCAAATAAAGACTACAAAATAAATATCGGAAAGTCCGCAGTGCCGCGTAGCGATCTTGAGCCACTTCCGTGAGAAAATGAAGAGATAAATTTAAATGCGAGTTTATTTTTTAACTTTAAGATTAATTTTCTCAAGTTTTACAAAAATCTGAGTTAGATTGCTGTTGAGCTGAAAGTTTCAATCTCTCTTAACTTTGGATCGCACTTTTATGCGCCATACATTACGCGATACCGTTGTCATCGTTTATCCTGGTTCGTTGTAAAAGATAATCTGTTCTGTGCGACAAAATTTTTTTTTTTTTTATAAAATGTAAATGTTACCGAGCGTTTTCGCGTGGTTTGATTTTCGCTTGATTTTGATACTCGTCTCTTTAAAACACTCGGCACTTTATCGCATCGCAGCGAGCGCAAGTGCCTGCGCCTTTCGCATCGTCCATGCACACAAGGATACCGATGAGTGGAGGAAGAGGGAAAGGGAGAAAGAGGGGTAGGCCACCGAGACACGTTAATGAGTTTTTCGAGGGACGTGCCGGGCGCAGAGACGATCGACAAGAGGCGGGAATTAGAGGTGCGAGAAAGCCACGAGGTGGGGTCGTCTGGCAACAAAAGAGGGAAAGAGCAGAAAGATGAGAGAACGAGTGAGGAGAGAGAGAGAGAGAGAGATAGATAGAGAGAGAGAAGGCAGCGAAATCGAGGGAAGCAAAGGGCCGCTCAAGATCGATTCCCCAGTTTTAAATTTAAATAAATGCCAGCTCGCGTAGCCGATAAGGCCCTACCTCGCAATAGACACGCGCGAACCTCCCTCGTTTTAGTGGCAATCTTTCTTTCTAGCGCCGTACCACAGAGCCCGGGTTGCGACAGATCCGAGAACACCTCCCGTAAGATCAATATCATCAGAAAATCCGATCGCTACTACAGGATATTTACTACCGCCGAATACTATATCACTGCGTCCTATACAGCGATTAAACGCACCAAATAATGATTCCAAAAAATGATCAAAACAAAATCGTGCTTAGCGATTTGCAATGGGTAGCTCTTTGCTATAACTCACGTAAATTATTTTAGAAATATAACCAAATATATCTTAATAATATTCATTATTGGAAAAATTATAATTTAATAAAATTTTAATTTAAAGAATTCGACATGCACATATATTTGTTTCAAATAAAATAAATCGCACCTTTCTTCATACGATGTATTATACACACCGAGAGCTGGCGAATGCGAGATCAAAATTCAACGACAAAAAAAAAATAAATAAATAAATAAAAAATAAGAATTTGTTGCAAACCGGCAATTAATTTTAAATTTATCGATAAATTCGCGAGGGTTATGAAATCGCATTTTCGTCGGTCGGAAAAGCGGATGCTTTCCAGCCTTTGCTCGGGATAAACCGAAATCAATGGATTCAAATGCCGATCTGTAATATCGGCGCCCACGTGGCGTGCGCGCCAAGCAGAATTCCAATTTCCTCGGGCGTCGGACAATTAAATTACAATCGGCAAACACGATAAGCACGATCGTTCCGATCAGAATGGATGCTGCAGGGTAGCATCGTTTAAATCAAAATGTCGGACTTTTTTTCCCCCTCCTCCTTTCCCGGAAAAAAAGGAACAAATAAAAACACTGTCCCGCACCACATTCATCAATGTAGATCAATACTTCCTCTGTCATGGAAACTATATTTTGTTTCTCTACGCGAGAGAATATATATCGCGCCTCTGTATTAATAGTTTCACCGATGAATAATGCCGTGTTATTGTCACTCGCGATGTGCGGTAAGATAACTGCGCGCTGTGACGTGTTACACAAAGTTTCATACATATTTGACAAAATTTTCAAAATAATCTTTTCTCCTCACACCCGAACTCCCATGGACGAAACTCATTTGGTCAGAAGCACGGAATAGCGATAAAAAAAAAAAAAAAAACATATTTCGAAAGACAATTTTCTAAAACCAACATTTATTTGCGAGCGTATATATTCATCTCTTGCGCGTAATCGAAACAAACAGTATTTCTCGTTTGGTTTCACGGTTTGTATTGTCCAAGTTTGAAGAAGAACGTAACGTGGGAAAACGAAAGAGACAGAAATTAATCATATTCAAATCCACCGATATTGGGATGCGTAATAAATTTGCATTCGAAAAAGAATTATACATACTTTTCTCGTTTTATTATTATAAAATTATTCGCGCGCGTTATATTTATTCCTTAAAAAACTCGCGAAAAAATACAAGAGAAAATACAGAATTTTCACGAAAATTTTCATGATTGCACGAAAGTTATTATTAACGGTGCAACACGATCCGCATGGTTTACTGCGAGCATTTTCCGACAAGACTTTTAAGCATCACGGCGGTAACGATGGGGAAAGAGAGGGGAGGGGGTCATCTTTACGTAATTCCGTTTCTGAGTTTGCAGGTGGCTTAATTTTTGCCGTAACACGTCTGTCGTTGCGCGCCCGCGCGCGCGCGCGCGCTTCGCTCCGTTGCGTCCCGCAGAGATACGGCACGGATTTTTCTCGTTGCTGATTTTAATAACAGATTGCTACTGGAAGCTACCGGGAGAGAGAGGAGAGAACGCAGGGATGTTAGCGTCGGTGCCCGAGGGACAAGGAGAGAAACGAGAAAGAGAAGGGTCGTGTCTGAGTCACTGCTTATACGTGACTACGGCAACGACGACGCCGTCGCCGCCGCCACCTCCGATATAACACCCCCTCCTCCTCGCATTCTCTGCAATGTTTCGCCGTTACATTCTCTCCAAATGCGATACCTATACCCGCCTACGCGAACGACGGACACGTTCGAATAAATTAAAACGATTCTTTCGTGACCTGCAACCTCATTTCGCCGCCCATGCCGCTTCCTCTCTCAGAAAACATCTTCGCGCGCTCGCGCGCGGTGACGGTAAGAGTGATAAATAAAATTAGCACGACTCGTGACGAATTGCACCGAGTTTCTGCGCTACGTGTACTTGTGTTTAAATGGTTTATCCGTGCACTCCCGTTTATTGAGAATATAGATCGAGTCATTTGTTCGCACTGGTAAACCCCCCGAAAATATTCGAAGAAAAGTCGCGTAGCCGCCTTCTGATTTTCGGAAAAAAAATTCTTTCTAAAAAATACTTCTCGATTTATAAAGCAAATAAAAATTATATAATAAATTATATAATAAATAAAGCCGGAAAGTAAGTAATATATTACACACATTTGCGAACAAAGTTTTTAATGTAAACTTTTTAATGTTAACTGCAAAAAGTTAATTCGCGATGTTTTACCAAATAAGGGTTAATGAAAATGTTGTCATTAAATTTGGAAAAAAAACCAAAAAAAAAGAAAGAAATCAAAGGTTGAACGCGCGTTTCTCGGCAATTTTATTCAAAAATTCTAGTTTACATACTCGCATTTCTTAATGGAAATTTATGCAGAACGCGCTACACGTAATTTCGACTTTCTCTCCTTCATCAACAAGTCTGTCTGTCCGAGTCGGAAATGGCGACTTTATCATCCTAAATTCGCGCGCTATCTAATGAGAGTCGAAAATTATATTCTTTGACGAGAGAGTGAGGTACGCGCGCATATCGTTTCATATTTTCGAGGAAAATTGAAGTACGCATACGTAAGTCACCGTGATTATCGCAAAAAACCCATTTACGCTCGATCGTTATTCGCAACGTCGAAAAGAAAATCTAAGCAATGTAATAAATAAGCGCGAACAGTACGTAAAACATGTGAGATAAAAACAAAAACACCAAAAAAAGTATATTGACAGATTGTTGTTTGACGGAGCGAACAGGACATGTGTTTTGTAATTTTTGTAACTTTGCAAGTATAATGTACGCGGTGTGTAATATAAAGTCTATGTATCTATAAATATAAACATATATTCTCCGAATATCAACACTTGCCAAGGTATTAATAATTGTGCCAACGGTGTGTGTTTGCGTTTCTGGTGACTATATTAATGCCCGTAACAAGAGAGTAACAATTGTGTTTACTGAAATTATATTTGCCGGCAAACAAATGCGTCGTCACAAATTCAATCGCATTCACGCAATACAGAGTCGAAAATGAAAATATTTCACGAGACGTTTGCAGACGCGTGACGATAACTGCGTTCGACGATAACTCTATAATTACCAGATATGTATATATATATATATATATATATATATATATA
>QVOA01013224.1:0-16556 GCA_014825685.1 Pseudomyrmex cubaensis
CACATGTAATTCAATGCAATAATAAAGAATCGCGCCAACAAGAGTATCGGCACTACATACATAAATACTGTAACGCGTTTTCCCAGCTTTCCGATCGAATACGGCGTCAATGTCCATTATGCATGCGCTACGTTTTCTGATAAAACGAAACAAACGTCCAGAAAAACGTTACCGGTGACGCTCGCGCGCGTAGATAGCGACAATATCATTTCCGTTTGTGCAAATTTAACACGCGCGCTCGCGCGCGCAGTCGGAATAAAAACGCATTCGAACATCGCGTCAAGGGGATATCGGAATAATGAACCGAGAATAACGTTCGAAAGTGTGGGAATTGCTTTCCGTTCTATTTCGTCGTGAAATTATAATATTCGTAAAAAAAAGCACGCGGTCTAGAAGAAAATCAACTTTTTTTTTCTGAACGATAGATAAGAATTTTCTCGGAGAAAGACGTAATAAAATGAAAAAAAAGAAAAAACGAACAAAATAGTTCGGCTAAACTGAATGAATGACGAGAACAGAAAGAGAGAACAAAATGCAAGTGTCGCGACGATGAATACTTGACGACGACTAGCTTTTTTGCGCGGAGATATCGCTGTCCGAAAGAGCGCGATTAGATATGTATGAGGTGAGGAAAAGGACGGAAGGAACTATGCAAACAGCAGCTATAGGCCTTCTCCATCGTTCGGTCGTTTCAACGTGTAGAAAGTTTCGGGAAACGCGTCACACTTTGTTCCGGACAAAGCTCGACGTGTGTGTGTGTGTGTGTCTTGTTTCGAAAATAGTTTCGATTCTCGCCTTGTTTTGCGCAAATTCGAAATAAAAAGTTTCATTTTAAAACAAATGAGTAAATTTAACGTAACTGTTTACATGCAAAAGTCGGAAAAAAACATGCATATACGTGGTCGAAAAATAGCGTAAAATACACGAAACGCATTTTCTACGCAACGAATTAAAGAAAAAAAAACGAATGCCGCTGTTTTTTTTGTAACACAAACAGTGCTATATTTGATTTTGAACTAGCTCTCTAAATTCGCGTCGAATATAATGAAACACATACACACAAATGCAAAACTGCACGAGGGAGTTTTGTGCATTCGAGCGTGTACAAGTTGCAAACTTTGTCAGTTACGTTAAAAGATCGATATAGAAAGTCGAGCGAATCGGAAGAGTACAGAGTACCTAGTTTCCACCAACCAAATCAAAATGTTTATACATGTTTAAGGAAATAATTAAATATCATAAAAAATAAACTTTTTTATATCAAAGCAAATTGTTAAAAGATATATTTTGAGTTGAACGTAAAACTTTTAGACAAAATTTGAAAAGTGGTCTGTTTTTCGGCTCGCTCGACTTCTACATCTTCTTGATAAATATTTAACCGAGTGTCAACTAAACGTATTACTGAAAAAAAGAAATTACAGCGCGACTCTGTGCACAGCAAGCGTGCATAGTAACGTAACGTACGTGTGCACAAGCGAATGCGCAGGGAGAGAAAGCTCTCTCCGCTTAGTTGACACACGACTTTGTTGCGAACAGTCTTGTCTCTTCGCACGAAAGGTGACGCATGGCGGCGGAAACAAACAGATTTTGCGAGTGACACGTCGCGCGAGGCTCGAAGACGGAAAGAGCGAACAAACCGAAGGAAAATAAGTTGAAAACGTACGTACGGAAAGCCAAGGACGTCCCGCAGCTGCGCGCACAGCTCGCCGGATGCGGGAGGATTTGTCGGGGAAATGGAAAAGGTCCGAAAGGACCTCGAATACTCCGGCTCCGATGCCGAAAGAGTTTCGAGGATCGCGCAAACCTTGGAAATGAATATTACCGGTGGATAGAAGGCTTATCTAACAATTTGTTCTGCCGTGAGTAGTTGCGAACTCGCTCCAAGTAATGCGGGATCCTCCTCCGCTCTCCCGTCTGCTCGTCGTTCTAAGATGAAAGTACGGATTTGCGAATCTTTGCCGCGAGCGTGCAAAGTTAACAGCGCTCGATCCGAACTTTATCCCCAGTCGAAACTCCCCGTAAATCCTTTAAATCCGTCATATTAATTCCTTTTTAATTGCAATTTGTGGATATCTTTGCAATACACACAAGTTTTTCCGTTCGTGTGGAAAACACGACTAACAAAAAGAAAAAACAAATTCTCTCACAATGTAACTTCAATTATATCCGCCGCGTTTGTGCTAAATCTCGCGATTTTGTGTTTCCAGCTGCATAAATGCAGCCGTACATTACATTCGTGCTTCTAATTACACCTTACGTGACGTAAATCGCTATATAGTTTGACTTATGCAACGACTAAGTGTACATTTTAATTTCGTATAAATGGAGATTCTTGAATCCTATAAATATCCTGTCACTTAATTAATTAACACGCTTTCCAAAACCAACAGTGTTCAAGAAGAACAAAAATATCGTCGCGGCACACAATTTTCGAGAAGAAAACGCGCGATAGCGTAATGACTTTCTTTATCGTCTTCAAAACATCGGCCCAACCGGGGGTTTTACACTGTCAGGGGTGGATAATTACGGCGGCGCGGACTGGCCAGCAGGGCGTGATGTCGATAAACGTTCCTTCACCCCGATTATAACTACCTTGTCACGTGTACGTCGGAAGCGCACGCCGACGGGATCGGCAGCGCGTGTGACGTCGGTCACAGCGACGAAAATCTAATTTCGAGGGAACACAGAGAAGAAATTTGTGCTCTCAACAGACGGCGAATCGTCGCGAGAGTGGGCGCGCCTCCGTTTCTTTCGAAAAGTAATCTCTCAAACGAGTAAACGATTCACCGGAGCGGCAAACGTGCCTTCCTCGGTTTTAATAAAAGCGATGCGCGCAAGAAAGTCTGCGCGTTAAGCTGCTTGTAATATATGATTCAGCTTCGCGACGTCAAGAGCCTTCTTAAGGCGTTGCATCGTGAAAATGATATTTTGCCATCGACGAGCGCGCTTTCAACGACGAGCAAAGCGGCTGTTCATTCCGGCACACGGTGCAATTAACGTCAGCTCGATAGTATGTAACTATACATATACATCTTGCAATCATCGCGAAACAATAATAAATAAATAATTACGATAGAGCGCTCTGAGAAATCCATGGATACGTTTGATAAGTTCGTTAAAAAGCTCGGAGAAAAAAGAGCTTGAAACAGAAATTATAGGTAATCGATAACTCGGTCAAAATAATAATTTATTTAAAACCAAAGACCGTCTTGTCTTTGATTTATTTACATCAAATGTCAGACACGGGCAATGTGAAAATTTCAATCGACGATTGAATCATTTAATTTGAGAAACTAAACATCACGTATTGCTGAAAAATAAACCAAAAAACAAGCTGTTCGAATTTCGTGTGTTGGAGAATAACCTTAGGCAATGTCTCGATTATTATCGCATCTATTCCGGACCAGATTCCGCGATGAGCAGCATATTGCGTTTAACGCGTTGCGATTCCGCGTTATTAGGGCAAGTTCCGCCGTCTCGCTTCCTAAGCAGTAAACAGTTTCCGACGGATATTTGTCGAATTTCGCAACCGGAAGTTTCAGCGTCAGTCCGGTCGGGTAGTTACGACGCGGCGTATCTACTTCCGTTCCGACCAAAGCGGACGTTTCTGAAAACAGTGGGCGGTCTCTCGGACTCGGCGAAGTGCCTTGCACCGTCGACACATCGCAAACATTTGCCACGGTAGCATTCAGTTCAGTTGCAAACATTACTGACAATTAGTCCGTATCTTTGAGCCTTCGCTCGTCGCCGCCGAAGAGCACATATGGCTTTCTCTCTTCCATCCTCCGTTCCTTTCTCTCTCTGTTTCTCTCTTTTTTTCTCTCTTTATATCTCTGAATTCTGAACTGTACCTCTTTAACGAGGCTCAACTCGAGTTGCTTTTGTAAAACATTTCGTGACATAAAAAGAAAACCGGAAAAATATGAACTTCAGAAAAGACTAATGAGAATCATTTTCTAGCTGTTGACACGCAAATTTTCAAGTAACTTCTAACAATTTTGAAAAGAAATAATGTTCCGACTCTGATTTTGAATCTTTCTCAGTTTACAAAAAAAAACAATAATAAAATTGTGAGTTGATTAATCTTTTTGTAGAACAAAAACATTGTGAATAAAAGTTACTTGAAACTTTCTCCATTTAATTGATCATTTTTTAAAGTTTTATGGCTCTTAAACTAAGAGCCATAAAAAAGAAGGCAATAATGCATTTTCGCGAACGCACGCTTGTCGAAAATTATATAAATAATATAAAAATACTACGCGAAATGCATAATTTTTTAATTATCTCGTGTGCTCTGATTTATAATCTCAGCGACTGCGCGATATACCTATGGTGTGCACTACGGAGCTTCAGAATGCACACCATAGAGTTATATAATCTTCATCGCGATACGTCTTCTTTACGAGTGCCATTTATTACCATCTCGCGCTGACGAGAGATCTATTTGCCCTGTAACATCGCGCGCTTTTCTCCGTAGAAACCGCGCAGACAGAAAACTTTTTTCAAAATTTCCCGACCAAAGTGAAACGAATGACAGATGAAGATGCGGATCGAACGGCGAAAAAGAAAAAAAGAGAGACCTAAGTTTAGTTTTCCGTGAGAGAGAGAGGATGGCAAATGCATTCGGGACGAACTCACGCTCGTCGTCGGCTTCTTGTAAACATGTACCTGTCTCAGCAAGAACGTCCGCATAATCCGCGAGAATTTCGCCCACGTTGCAGTTTCGCTGCATATTTGCATAAACTTCGCCAAACCTTGCCCGCATATGGAAGGCGAGGAAGGATAAACGATATAAGTATTTGTAGAATATGTAGAGAGCAGGTGAGGCGAGTACATTTAGCATCGAAAAATATCCGCGCAAATAAGCAAATTCCCATTGATATATATGTTTTCTCAATTAATTTCTGAATTAATATGTTTCTCGATATTCTTCCCGATAATGTAATATTTTTTGAATATGTGAAGTTTGCAAAAAATAGAAGTAACTCGGTCGGAATATTGCGAAAAAAATATCGAGCGATCTCGTATTTGTGACAAATCGAAACCCGTTCGAGGTTAGTCCGTGCGGTGACTTGATAGTCAAGAGATATCACGTCCTGAAATCCGATTATGACATCGGAGTTTTTTCAGGCCGCGTCACTTCGTCGAGCGAACTATCGAGCTATTGTGCTTGCTAAGAAGCTTCTCCTAAATCAGTGTCTTTAGTGGCTAAAAATCCACTTAAAACTTAAGTAGGTTCCTTACGCGCTCGCATATAAATCTGCGGAACATAAGAGAGAGAATAAAGCACCGCGAATACGCGTCAGGATTATTCAAAGGACAAAGAAAGAGATGATTCGTGACCGCAGAAAAGAGGAGAATAATTTAAGTTCTGTGTAAAACTTACGAGCCGGTATTCTTACATCCAAGATCGTTTTTAAATTCATCTTTTGATATGTTGCACGTTGGACCGTTTTATTGGCTACAGATCATCTGAAGATGAATTTAAATACATAAGATTCGACTATGAACATCGGCCATAGTGTCATACATCGAAAACACTTTGATAAAAATTACTTGTCAACATTTTTTCATGTAAATGATACTTGACTGCGTTATAATTGCGTGTCTCAAAGCTTTACGCAAGATGAAAAAACAGGTGAAAGAATGTAAATACTTTGTGATATTTTTTTTATTCTCCTATTTCAGTGGGTTTGTAGGTATTTTTGCGAAGAAAAAAAAACATAGCCGCGAGATGTGTGGCGCTGGATCGTTGATTAAATGGCGTAGTTGAAGAGACGCGGAAGGAGCGGCGTCTAATATCGCTGCAACTGTAACACGAAAAAGACAACGACGAAAAATTAAGGGCGCAATAAATGAGACACAATTTTTCTAGGATATCGTGTTTCCGCTCGACTCTTTCGAGAAAGTAACAACAACGCGCATACCTTTCACACTCTTCAAACCCGAGGGAGATTTTTAATTCTCGCAAATATATTAAAAGAGGGAAAACCATCATCGCCATTATAAAGAGACATAAAGCGCGTTTGTTACGCTTCGCTACGTATAATAAAAAAAGTTTTACCCGCTCAGCTCGAAATCGAGAATTTATCTATTTATGTGGAAAACACACACCTGTTAATAACAAGATGAATAATTAGCAAAGAATATTACGCATGTAATATTGTAGAGATAGCTTGATTTTACAAATTTTTAATAGTATTTACGTTTCTCCAGAGAAACATTGTTTTAATATAAATAAATTTATACGCACAAAATTATTGAATTTGTTTTTGTTAAATTTCCACAGTTAAATAGTTCATAGCACAATTTAATTCACGTAATAATTCGGAGTACTTTGAAATTGTCAAACACGGCATTAATTAAGCAGAGATAATATTACTATTGTATATCTTAGTTAATTAAATGTCAATAAATATAATGACATTGTCGGCGTTTCCGCGTTGCGTCGTTGTTGCGGCAGCCGAAGCGGCCGACCTGTTTTCTTTCTAAAAGAAAAATATACAATTCATATTTTTTATACGTATACTTTTAATATCCCGAGTGCTATCTTACTTGGTCGTTGATTTAAAATATCTCCGCGACACACGGAGGAGCACAGCATCGAGGTTTTAAGACCGTTCTTAACTTTGCGATATATTTCCCAAGCATAATATTTTCCCGCAGAAACTTACCTTCCAACTGCCATATCTCTTTTGTACATGTTTTCCGGTTTTATTCAAGCCAGCCGTTGAACCAATTTCATTAAGTGGCCAAACGTAACGTCGGTTTTTGCGGAACGCAGTAAGAAGATGGGACAGGTAAGATATAAGAAAGAACCGACGATAGTCTCAGCCGGCGGATTCGCGACGCGTCGAAATCGAGGGAGAGACGAACGGGAACGAGACGGTAGGGAACGATACGGCGGCGGTGATGGTCGAGGACGGAATTTTAAGAGGCACGAGAACTATCGCTCTCGCGACTGAAAAGTCGCTGATCTTTGGACAGGACGCCTTAAGCGAATAGAAGAGATATTGTGCTTGAGATTCAGGATGGCGCCAGCGTTATTCAGCCTGGTGATACTGACACCGTAGCTTTTCTTACGAGGGCTCGCGCGAAATACTCCTCGGGGGGCAGGTGGAGAAAGAAAAGAAACGCAAAGGGATGCGCGAGCCAAGAAGTGCGTGCTCGACATTTCAACGATCGCTTGCGAAAGGAAGAACTGGATCCCTGATGCAATCGAGACCGAATGACGACGACATTAAACGAAACGTTGGAAATTTCTTCCAAAAAACAAAAAAACTGCAAGATGTTGAATAAAACAGAGACAATCGACTGTAGCTTGAGTTAATAATCAAAAATTTAGCACTTATGTATAAAGTTTGTAAAACATACATTTATTTTCTCTTTTATTCCGAGCTTCACAAACTAAATAGCTAATTTGTTACTAATTTTATCACCATTCAATAACTCACGTATGTCGATCTGATTGATTTTGTGAAAATCAAGTGTGCGATCCGTGCGTTAATTGAAAGGAAGAAAATTGCATTGTCGGAAGACGGGATCCCGCACCGACTGAGACATCAACTGACGCCGTGATCGGTAATCTGATAAAGATAATAACTTTATAGGAACGCGCGACTACACATAATATATATATATATATATACACACACACGCACACACAGAGGCTTATCGGGCTCTGCATATCAACGTCAGTTCGCGCGTGTTGACACGAAAGAGGGAAGTAAAAGCGGAGACTTTATGGGCAGGTACCCAACCGGTCGTTTCGCTAAAATCGTAAATCAAGGGGGATCGCACGGCTGGTGTTTAGGTCGTTATGCATGGACGCGATTCTCGAGTATTTCGCCGAGTCTTCGGGGCGAAAAGTACGCTCCGGCGCGCATGTAATTCCACGATTTTCTCGAAAAGATCGTAAGGTATTTAGAAGATAATAATAAAATATATTATGCAAATTAATTTTGACATTTATTGCTCGTTAAGAGGTGACATAAATGTGTCGCTTCTTCTTTTGTCATAATTTTACGAAATCAGATATCGCGTGTCGTTTTTCTAATTCAATAAAATATATTTTACTGCATTCTCTCGTAATAATAATTTCTGATTATCATTGAAATTGAACGATATCTTATTAACGCACGTCTGTTAATTAAATGGCATCAGTTTATCTGTAACTAGCTATTTACAGAATTTGCATGTATCCCGTTACGTGCATCCTATCAATACCTAATTCAGCACAATTTCGAGTGGCGTGCAGCGTTCTGACCGAACAGCAAAAGCCGATATATCGCGTAACGAAATATCGAATCGCGGTCACTTTAATCTATTTCGGGCTCAGCATCGCCCGTTGGTTCACACAGATGCGATAGAATCGAAATCTGGAAACGCCCAGACGTTGTTGTCAACGTTGTGTGCGGTAACGTGCTCCTGAATCTAACGGACACACATGACAAAAGTACGAGACGCGTAATACTCCCGAGGAGGAAACTGTCGCGTGGAGAGAGAGAGAGAGAAAGGAGAAAGGTCGATCGTTTTACTCGCGACCGTGTCCTTTGACGGCTGGAACAAAACGCGTGCTGGTGCCCGAACAATGCGACACGCGGGTAAGCGAGAATGGCATGACGTGAAACACAATGATTCCGAAAGCGGACGAAGAGAAGGAAAACGACAGCAACGTTACGCTCGGCGTGCGGCAAACGTTCGAAGGGCCGAAGATAGAGTTGGAGTAACTTGCGGTACCCGCAGCTTTTGTCGGGCGTTCGAATACGATGCCATAAAATCGGCGCTCGCGACAGATTCGTTTACGAGCTCGTGGTTCCGCGTATATAGCGTTGCGAAGCGCCGAGCCGAGCCACACCACCTGTAGTGGTGGATGGCTTCGATTTGTACCGCGGTGTGTAGACACATTTCCGGCGAGCGTGTATATACGGGTTTGGAGTTTTATACACTTTAATTCGCTACCGTCGTGCTCGCCGCTGCGAGCGAGTCGAGTTTTCAATGGGCGCGATAAACGCGACTCGGCGTGGCGGAAATCGACGCTTCGCGCATTCTTCGCAATTCGAGATCACAATCGATTTTTATTTAGGAACGAAAACATATATATATATATATAATATATGTACATATGGACGCGTGTATATAGGCACGTATTTTTGCGCTCATTTTTTGTTATATATGTATTTAATTTTCCGCCTCGCAAAATATCTCTCTCGATATAGCTTTCGAAATTACTGGCTCTCACGCGCTTCGAACATTTTTTTTCATACAAATATATCGTTTCTCTAAATATCATTTTGCTCGATCATTTTTTGCGATCTGTTTGCTCGGTAATCCATATTAATTTATGCCCCCTCTCCCTCCCTCCGTGCTTCTTCCTATTATAATCGCGCGCATATATCGGAATAAACATTCGTGCGAGCCGTGATAGTGCGATACGCGTAACAATTTAAAACTCCGGATACGCAAAATAATTTCCGGAATCAAAGACCAATAAGATTAGGCCGGGAATTGAATAAAAGCGATAATAATACGCGCGCTCGTTCGTGAAATATTATATTTATGAGTCGTTTAATCTGCGACCGATTATTAATAGCGAGTACGTCAAGCTCTCGCTCAATTATTCGACCGCGCAATAATGGATGGAAACATCGGAGCTGCGCGTTTTCTGTTTTGCGCGTAATGATCCCACGGCGATCGTTCGACCGATTAAGTAAAATTGTATGAAAATTCCATGCCGCGCGCGGCTGATTAACTAATCGAATTCCGGGCTGACGCGTTAACTCGCAATCGTCCGCGGCGGACGATTAAATAAAATCGACAATTCGCGCTCGCGAATCGAAAACCGAGCGGGCCAACGCGTTATTTTAACTTGTCACATCGCGATTTTCTTTCGCAACGATCGCGCGCAAGAAATTAATTCCGAGAAAAGAACGGCGCGCGATTAATCTCCCCGGCAATTATGGCGATCCGCGCGACGTGTAGAGGATATTCGGCGGAGTTATTCGACGATAAACAATAAATTATAGGAAACTGCTATCGACCGAGACTCTTTTATTTTTTTTTTCCGAGAAAGAGGAAGAGGAGGAAGAGAGACGAAGCCGCGACGGAAGCAAAAGGAGCGAAGGCTGGAGAATGAAAAATTCGCGAGCATCCCGGTAGTGTCGCGGACAGCCAATCGGCGACAGAAGATTAATACGATTCCGGAATTGCTCGGCCCTCCCCGTACTTGACCCGCGACAAACGAAACGAATAATTCTCGCAGAAGCGCAGCGTCGCGTCGCGCGCTGACCTTTGATAAAGTGCCTCTTTCCGAATTCTCACCTCGTATACACGCCGCACAGCGCTCCGCAATTTCGCGTTGGAAGGTACATACATGGTTGTACAAAATCAATAAGAAAATTGAAAATAGAGCATTAATCTTTTCTCGAGAATATTTTATCGACAATATATTGCTGTACAGCGTCTTTTATTAAATTTTATTGGCCGCTACCTCTCTCTTTTTCTCTCTTTCTCTCTCTCTCTTGAGTTATTGGCGAAAAATCGAACGATACATTAGATCGAAAGAGCTCCGTGAAACTGAATTTCATTTTCTTATTTGGGCCGAAGGGCAATTGGCGTTAGAGAATATATTCGACGGCGCAGACACGACGAGAAGACTGAGCGTTAGCCGATAAACGTTTTCGGATTTTAAAAGGAGCGCAGTGTATACTTGTCTCGTGCCGTAATGGACCTTACAAGTGACTTCGATCGCTACCATTTGTCAACTTCTTCCGTCCTTTCCTCCTTCACCCCCGTTACCGATGAGATCCGAGAGAATCGGTCGGAAAAAAATGTTGGAATATCAGCGAGCGACATTTGCCGCGCGAAAAAATAGTCTAAACACTCGAGATACTATTTCAATCTATCATCGCAAAGATATCGAGTAAAAGTGTGTGTGCGTTTTCAGACGTGCGCGCAAACAGTTCAGTTTTTCATTCCCTGAGTTATCACGTCGAAATCATTTCTCTATTCTACTGCGTGGGAAATGATTTAAAAATTCGTCGCATAAATTTAGTCACGAAATGCTTAAGCGAAATTATACATCGGGAAATTATACATCGCAATTAGCGCGATCGATTTTAACAAGATCTGAGAAATTAAATTGCGTGTGATATCTCTTTCAACATTTTAAACTATTCAGTGTATTAAATTAATGTTAAATTAAATTAATGAAGATATAAAGCATTAATTAAAAAGCGTAGAGTATGAAATAATGAATTAAAATCGTGACACGTATGTAATATCAACCACGATAATCATAGAACGGAAAAAAAATGTTTACTGATGCAACTGTTTATATTAGCTGAATGAAGATAAGAGCGAGCGCGCGACGATATGTATACAGAGTCACTTTTGTTTCAATATCCGTTCTCATTATCGAGAAAGCACATTTGTTTTTCAGCTACGGCTGTCGCATTTTATTGACACGGATAAAAATCTATCAAGTGTGTCTCTCTATTATTAAATGCGTTGCTCTGTCTGCCACATTTGTTAGAAAATACAAATTAAAAATACACCATGTAACTTAAGATGACATATTGAGACAGATGCGATAATCATATTATCATTAATAAATCACTCAATAAACTGGCAATAAAATGAACTAAAAATTGCAATACAATATTTTGTAAGTATAAAGTATAAAGAAAACATCACATACTATGTTTTCTTTCTGGTCTTTAAATTATCCTTGCAAGAAGAATCTCAGAGTTAAAAATCTGACTAAATTAAGATAAATTAAAATAAAGACGAATAATTTCTTCACGTATTTTTTTTATCCATTCAACGTTGATGAATTTAATAAAGAATGCCTTAACAAAAAAAAAAAAAAATATACCTTGCCTAGATCGCGTTATCTTAAAAGTACCATGCGCACTCGGAATAAGGTGTGCAATAACAACGAGCGCAAGAATAATAGTACAGCGAGGGAGAGAGAGGGAGAGAGAAGGAGAGAGAGAGAGAGAGAGAGAGCCGCAATGAACAAAAGCGTCTGAGCCTCGCGCGCATATCGCTATATTGCGAATAGGATTCCACACATCGCGACGTGGCATGTGTCCGTTGATAGAAAGAGCGACAGAGGGGATGCAAAATTTTGAATGAAAGCCGCCTGTACCGCACGCGAGAGCGCTTCTGGTATGCGGCGCACAGAGACAATGCGCGTTCTGAGCGGATTGTGCGGTCGCGGATTTTCGCGTTCGACGTTGACCCCCCTCGGTATCGTAATGCAAGCGTCACGGCTATGAATAATCCGGCATGTTCGCTGGTTCTTGGTCGGCAAACACGGCAAAACTTCTATTTCCGATCAGCACCACGCGGCTCTCTTCGCGCTCCACGTAACGACGATGTCGCGCCAAAACCGGTGCGAATTTGACCGCATTGCACAAATCCTGGTTAAACCATTTTGCCGCGTCCGAAACGATCTGGTGAAAAAAAAAAACTTGAACTCCGCTATTTTGCGTCGATTTGTCGCACGCGCGAAAACAAAACCTTGCACCTCCAATTAAATTACAAATTTAAAACGGGAAAATTGAATTCACGTTTATCTCTTTATCTACTGATTTTTTTTCCTAAATAAAACAATGTTACATTTTTTAAGTGAGTTCTTGAGTTATTCCGTGTCCCGACTCAATTGATCGAAATAAGTCGCTAAAATTTATATCTCACTTATTTCGCGAACACATTCCCATATTTTTAATGTGACTGCGACTTTAATTTTAAACGAATGTGATGTTCCACGCGTCGTGATTTTGTGAAATATTTTCTTTTATGACTGTGAATATTGCGCGCTCTCTTGAATTCGTCCGAGAAGAGAAATTCGTAGTGTTGCATTCTAACTCGTTTCACGAAGCATCATTCAAAGAAGATATGCGAAGATAGCACAAGTGCGTACATGTGTACGTACATAATATATTCGCAATAACTGAAAAGTGTATTATGGCGTTGTAGATATAACGTCGCGCACGTTACATTACATTACGTCTGAAAGAAAATTATTTCCTCCATATTCATGTCTGCGCGCGACGTGAAAACCCGATTGAAACAGGAATTAGAAATACATACACACACACACACATACAGCTGATGTTTCCTAATTTCGTTTTTCCAAGAATGAAAATCGAGCAAACGCCGACGTACTTGGTACTTGAACTTTTAGTTTAACCCTCCGCGTATAAAGCAAGAAAGAGAAGCACTACGCGGCAGAAATGTGTTGCTTTATTGCCGGTTTCAGATCAATCCTTGAGAAATATCACGAGTAACTCTGGTAATGGATGCATCAAAGAGCCCATTAAATTAATTAGAGTGCCATTTGCGAGACTTTGACATAAGCTATTTTCTTCTAGAGATAAAATCCAGACATATGGAAAAAAGATCAACAAATTTCATAAAGCAAAGTGGCGATCATATTCACGTGTAAAAAAATAGAATTGGTAACTATTATTGAGATTGTGACGATGATTTGTTTTCTTTTCAATTCTCTTTCTCTCTACGTATACAAAAATAGTATAATCTTATTAAAAAAAAAGCGCTATCCTGAGTCGAAATTTAGCGTTTATTTTAGTGTTCTTTCTTTACATAAACCTATCTTTATAGAAAGATAAAACCTAGAATAGAACCTCCTCTTTTAAAACTTGATCTTCTATAATTCGAAATATAACGCCGAAATGCTACTTTGAACCTATCAGAGCAATGCGCAGCATATAAGCTGAAGGTTAAACCCTACTTTAAAACTGTTAGCAGAAAAAAAAGAAATTTCGGACGTATTGTAGCGTCGAAGTATTATATAATCATTTAATCTCCGCCGTTATTGATCCGAATATTGATCTGCACGCGTTAGTGATCTTGGTGATTTCGGTGGTTATTTTTCGGTGTATTATAAGGAAATAATCTAGTGTCGGAACTTTTAAAAGAATCGCGATTCGAAGGAGGCGCGGAATAATCTCCTCCGCGACTCTTCCTCGTCGCACGTGCGTTATTCGATCTCGGAGCGATATAAAATCGCGCGAACGAGACTGCCAAAAATCCGCGCGAGTCGCTACATGAGTATTTCTGTATAAATTGTTTTGCGTCTTTCAGACCTAAAACAGAGCGATTTCCGGCGCTAAAAGCAAGAAAAATTGCGTCTTGACGTGTGTGACTTGAAAACGTATCAGCTCCATCAATCTTTCGCGTAATACGTATGTGGACATATCTCGAAAGCGATATTCTCGCGCATAAAATCCTTCTGGTTTTCGCCTTTTGCTCCGCAGATTTATACACATCGATATTTCTTTCCCGTGATTCCCGTCGGAGCAATCAGTGTCGCGGTCGCGCGAATATATTATTCGACACGTCGGTGATCGACCGGAAAGAACTCCGTACCGGCTGTCTCACGTGTCGCACTTACTTCGTACGTGCCTCGCCAGCGTTACAATAATCCGCGTAAAAGCATTCGTCCCTTTCCTACCACTTGCGAATCTCCTCCTCTTCCCTCTTGCCTCCCTCCGATATAGATAAAATCGACCAACAACCTGTCCATCGGCTTTTATCGTCGCCCAAAGTGTACGTTGCCCGACGAGCGAGACCGGTCTGGAAGTAGTAAGGCTCAGCGTCGGGCCGACCGCACGTAGAACCGCAGGCGTAAAAATAAGACACTGCCGCTTCTCACGTGCCGCGAATACCGTCGAGATATAACGCGCTGCATCGCGCCGCTCTTCTCAGAAGCGTACGCGCGTGTGTGTAGGAAAGGTGAAAAATGGAGACTTTCAGTAGTTGCACCGGTGCGCTAAATCGCAATTCGACGCGATCGCTTTCAGAGGATTTATTGAACAATGATAGCTGTCTGTACGAAAGTTTTTATTACGTTAGTATAGACGCTAACCTTGCGAAAATGTGAGATCTCACACAATCTCGTACAATTGAGTAATTTTTTTATATCTGCTGCGATGGAATATTTAACAAAGCACTGAAAGCATAGTTACCTACTACATACATGCAGTTTTATTCACATTTAATTAATGAGAAAAGTATATTGTAAAAAATGATATTCGATATACATTTTTTTTATTTATTTTGTCGATTATGCTATTTTTATGATAAAATATGAACACATGCTATGTTGAATTAATTATTGAGATTTCAGTTGCAATTTTCCTCCCATGTGAATCTCTCATTAAGCGAGCGGCTTATTTTGAAAAGCCGAAACACATGTAGTTTTCCGGATTATATATGGTTACGCTGGAACAATAACGCTCGTTAAAGCCAGATATAGCCACATGTACGTTAACTATAATGAATAGTTATCGTCGATTCGATTTACGATTCGACGGTCTATATATTTTCCGCTGCTAATTGCAAGTATATCACTCGAGCTTCTCAAAAGTGCGATGTAATTTGGACGCAAAAGCGCGATTGGCTCCGATATAACATCCGTTACATTCTTTCGAAAATATATACGCGAGCGGTGTATCGAAAAAGTAGCCGCGCGTTTAAAAAACACAAAGAAGAGTGAGTATAATTCCGCGGCGAGATTATTTTGCGCGATATAGACAAATTATCCTCGCGCAGTTTCCGCGCACAGACGGCACGTTCGGCACACCGTTGTTTTCGTCGCGGCCCCGATGCGCGAGTATCTCATACATAGATGCATGCGTACGCGTCCCTGCATATGCATGAACACGACGCGGAATATCAGCTGAAAGAAATCGCGGGTAATCCTACGCCGAAATTCATCGAGAAGGAGCGCTAAAAAAAAGGGAGGAAGTGAGAGAGAGAAACGCGAGTCGCTTCAAAAAGAATTTTTCCGAGTTTGGCCGCCACGGTCGCCGCGCGTATTATCTTCACTCGCGGTTACTTCAAAGATATATTCCGCGCATACGCGGAACCGCTTCATCATATCCCATACATAACGCGACCGCCGCATATTTCTTCGATCCGCTTTGACGCGGCCGTGATTGATACGCCTTCTCTGATACTCTTCGTGAGAATCATATTAATCAGCGCGCCGCAACATCGCTCGCAGCGCTCGAAAGCCCGAAATAGCAGAGAGCGCCAACGTTGTTATTGCCGCTGCAGCTGCGCGATAAATCGGATTTGCGACCGACAATTCATGTATCGCCGAGAGAGGTCGCGAAATATTACGTATATACACCCTTAGTCGCGTCTCCGCACAGAAGCCGCGGCCGTGGGCTGTCTGGTTCGAGATAACGTAATGCACATTTGCACACGCAGCCGAGAGAATTTTCTCTCTCTGGATTAAAATTGTCGCGATGACTGTGTGTGTGCGCGTAAAAAATTCTTTACATACATTAGTGATTTAGCGTTTCAATATTGCGACAAATTTCCGAAAAATATTTTTATTCTCATCATATTTGTAAAAAAAACTGCATATTTTTTAAATCTGCGTCGAGAGAGAATTGCGTATTAAAAAACACACGTGCACGCTAAGAAACTGTTTTTTTAATGAAATAATCGTGTTGACAAACAGACTGGAATTTATTACACGTTGCTTCCTGTTGTTTTTTTTTTTTTTTTTTTTTTTT
>QVOA01013225.1:0-33353 GCA_014825685.1 Pseudomyrmex cubaensis
TGTTAGAGAGATTCACGATATAGAGAATTCAAAGGTATTATATCTTCAGGCACCACAACCGTTCACTTCGGATCGCTACATACGACTGCTTGAGTACGATCAAAATAAGGCTCTTCTAACTTGTCTGTTGATCACCTTCAGTCTGTGTGTCACTGTTATTGTGCGTGACACTCACAGATCAGTCGCGATATTCTGTATTATTTATATTCTGTTTTGCTATTCGGTTTCAATTTTGAAATTTTATTATGCAGTTTCTTTTTCTTTTTAATTTTCAGTATAATTTTCACTTACTCATGTCTCTTCTGTTTCTTTAAGGTAATAGTTTTTCTTTTGATATTTTTTTTCTTTTGATATCTTGGTGAGTTGCGCTTTAGGGAACTTATTCCTAGGGCGCATAGGAAATAAAGCTAAATTAATTAGTCAATTTTCTTTTTTCTTCTGCTCTCTCTCTCTCCCTCTTTCTCTCTCTCTTTTTTCTTTCTGTCATTTGCTTTTGCAATACCCGAAATCTCGGCGCAGATAAGCGCTGACACTTACGACACAAGGGGAAAGACGATGCAAAACGCGTCGGTACCTCCGGTTTTCTTCTTAAGCGAGCATGACAATCGAGTTAATGGAATCGCGAGAAGATAGAGCGTGCCGCTCTTTTCCGAATAGGCAAAAAAAAAAAAAAAAAAAAAAAAAAAAAAAAAAAAAAAAAAAAAAAAAAAAAAAAACCGACGTGTTTCCGCGACGAAAACACTCGCTCGTCCTCGCTACGATCTCGATGAGCTTCACGGGCTCAATGCAAAAGGGCTCTGAAATCAGAGGATGCTTTTACGAGTGTTTTACGCACCCGAGATGCTTGTAAGAAGCGAGGCATCAGATTCTTGCCGGATATTTTCCAAATTAGTGTTACGATGTTTTTGTTTCTTTCTTTTTAGAATATCTTGCACGCAGCGCGTAGTTTTGATTCCGAGAGAAATAAGAGAATTTTACTTTGAAGACGCATTATTCGGTTCTCTGTTAAAAAAAAAGTCTTCAGGATTGTCGAATCGCTAACGCGCAGATCGTTTGACAGGTCAGAGTGTTAAATCGAAGTTTTTTCTTCTCTTTGAAAACGCAGAACGGCTTTCGTACAAAACAGAGATTCGAGAAATTATTTTGTTACGAGAGTCGCGAGTTGCATTTCCGCGTGCGCATCCCATTCCGAATCCCGGTTCACGCGGGAAAAACATTTGCAGGAGATTAGAGAGAGCGTCTCCCGTGTTCTTGCGCTCCGCGATGTACTCCGTGAAAGTGTTTTCGCGCTGGCTGCGTATATTCAGAAATGCCGCATGTGCCGCGGCACATCCGTCGAAAAACACGAGAGAGTCCGAGATTATCTTCAGCGCGCGCGGAAACAAAACCCGCGCGCGATGGTCGGGGAGAGAAACTTGAGACTTCGCCGCAAAAAAAAATATTAATTTTCTTTGCGGCATTATATAAATCCTCTTTTATTAAAACTCTTAACAACGCGCGTACGTTTCGTAGGTTAATGAATTGAAAGCATCGCTTGCTTTCTTGTCTCACATATCTGCCACGAGAAAAAAAAGTTTTGCTGTTACATGGCCAGGAAAGAAAAATGTGCTAAACCTGTCGAGTTTTTTGTTTCACTAACTAAAAAGTATTTTGCTGACAAAGCAACAAATTTAATAAACAAAGAGATAAAGCTCTTGAAAGTTAAACTAGAAGAATCAAATGGTCAATAAGAACCGACGCAGGATGTTTTTGCGAAAAGAGTGAATAAATATGTATATATATTTAAATTTTCAGTGTAAATTATACTACTGAATTTTTGAATTGAAATTTTCAATTCGTAATTCATATAGGATGCTGGATTTGCATCACGTATACGAGAAATTCTTGTTATACCCTCCTATCTAAATTAATAAATTAATATTGCGAAAAAAACATCTCTCGGCTAGGTGTCAGTCGAACCTGGAATCTTCGGCTTTCCGTGCCAAAAATTCAGTGATATAATTTACACTGAAAATATATATGTACATATTTACTCATTCTTTTCAAAAACATCCTGCTTTTATTAACCATTTGATTCTTAGTGTAAATTTAATAAACTTGGTAAATTTTTCTTGCTGACCATATAATGGCAAAACTTTTTTTTCTCGCGCACCTTATCTCAAACTAATGTTATTTATCAAATTATTTATAAAATGTTCATTTTTGCAAGATGTTTATTGTATTAATACCATTTTTAATCCATGTTTTTTTTCGTGCGAATTAATTTGGCAAAACGCGGGCCACAATAGAAGGTGAAGTTTTTCGCAAAACGAAATATCCAAAATGATATTTTTTTTGGGCCCGTAAGTGGCATCTCGAGTCTGACTCGTTATTATACGGGAAAGGGTTAATATCATTTTTAATTAATATCATTTTTAACACAAATTTTTCTGACTCTGTAGTAATAATCTTGTTCCAGCAAAAATTGTTTTCTGTATGTGCGTAAACTAAAAAGATTGATTTTAAACGTTTAAAAAGCTATTTTTTATTTTCGCAGCGGTAATTATTATATTTTATTAGTCGGCAAATAGACACGTAAATCAATTGTAACAACAAATTGTTCATCTCTAAGATTGATTGTGTTTGAAAAAGAATTTTGCTATGGTTAGCAAGAAAAATTTGTTGTCTACTGAATATTTGTTTCACAAAATGTTTTGTTGGCGAAACAAAAATCTCAAATGTTTCTCGCTGGTCATACAGTAACTAATTTCTTGCTATATTCTAGCAAATCTTTTTTTTGTTTTGTACACGTTGTATTATCCCGACTGTCCGTTTATCTTGATGGATGATCAACAAGAATCGCGGTGTCATTCCGCGCACGCACAAATTTATCGCCGTTGTAAAATTTTTTCGCCGCATAATCGCACACGCCGCATAACCACTCGCGCGCGCTCGTTTTGCACCATGACAGAAGCCCGCGCGTACGAAACATTCGCGTATTTTAACGCCGTACATTTATTACGCAAATTGACGGACGCGAATGCAAAACGCCGTTATCGTAGTCGGAGCCCGCAATAATCAATCTATTATAAATGCATATAACTGGGAGAACGTTTGTCAGGATACAAATCGCGGTCGCGCGTATCCCGACAAATCGCGTTTTGCATATAACTTTTTCCGACGCGTCGGCTGGCCAACTCGCGATATCGCGCGATATCGGAAAAGCTCTGCCGAAATTCGTACGTGGAATTTTAACGCAGCCGTGCCGGCGCGCGTCGTGATGTAGCGACCGAGAGAAACCTCTTGGGTGGGAAAACTGTGGCACACACGTGGCGTGAGTTGCGTAATTGAAATTCAGTTTTCAAACCTTCAACTTTTAATTTTTTTATTATATTTGTTAGCTTTTCCAAAAACAAAAAGTAGCACATTTTAGCATTTTTCAGGAAACGTCCAGACGAGATGGTAATTCCGCATTATCCGCTGGACGCATATATATATATACGCAACATGTAACTTTACACAACGAGAAGTTCGCGCAAAACTGTAACTCAGAAAGTATTAATGTAAGAGAAAATATTAATGTAAAATTTGTTCGAGAGAGTTCGTTAAGAGTTTTAAAACTGGACTCTCGCGCGACTTTTCGCCACGCACGCGTTCCCAATTGAGTTTTCGCGAAAAACCGCAAATTGCGAAGATATCCACCACTCTGTTTGCTATTATATACATCAGATCTCGTTGAAAGCTGCGGCGTTCGAATTTGTGCGTGCGGCTAGCAATCCATTAATCCACGAAAATCACGTGCGCGCGCGTAAGGGTGTATATGTATAGCATTACATGAATATCAATCAACGGCCGTACACGGCAACATGAAATTCGCAAATTAATTCCTGTCAAAGAATCACGTACCGTGCCATGCGCGATTTATCATCGCGATTTGGCTCGGGATTTGCTTTTTGCGCTTACTACGACACACCATTTAAAACTTTTTTATTTTTTTGTCAAATATATTTAAGGGTAAAAGAAGACGTTTAAATGCGACATTGTGTCTCGTACATGTCGACTCTATAAAAATTGTCACGACGAAATTTGACATTTCTTGTAGAACGGCGGCGCCAAAGACGGCTACGACATGAATCTCGGCCCGGCCTGGCAAAAGGGTTACACCGGCAAGGGCGTCGTGGTTTCGATTCTGGACGACGGCATTCAGACGAATCATCCGGATCTGGCGCTCAACTACGATCATCAGGCCAGCACGGACATCAACGACAACGACGACGATCCGATGCCGCGGGACAACGGCGACAATAAACACGGCACTCGATGCGCCGGCGAAGTCGCGGCCGTCGCTTTCAACCAGTATTGCGGAGTCGGCGTCGCGTATAATGCCAGTATCGGAGGTAAGAAAATCCTTTTGCGGAAGGATGAGAAGGAGAAGCGATGTTCTTACGAACGCATCAACATTTTTATTTATCCTGGAAAATGGCGATTTTAATATTTCATACATCGAGGTCGTGGAATATAGCGAGCCGCGCGACGCGACTATCGAAAATGATCGTTAAAAAGTGACTATAAAAGTATCGATTTTTTTTTATCGACACTTACGGATAAATAAAACGCAATTGAGAGAACACACGGAAAGTTATTTGAGGATATTTTAGATTGTAAATATAACGAAGCTCTCTGAAATGAATGAATTTTATGATAAATCCCATTTGTTTCGCTCGGACGGAATTTATTCTCTGGGATAAAATCTAAATCGCTCGTACAACTAAAACCGAAATACCAATATTAAAATGTCCACAGAAAGATTATTCAATTATAACTTTTTTTTTTGTTTGTTTTATCTGAAATTATCAGCGGACGTTCTGTTGTTAAAATCTGCTAAAAAATTGCTGCAAAAATTTCCCAAGTAAAAAATATCTTTTTGTTTTTAACCCTCCGTCAGTGTGTGTGTGTGTGTGTGTGTGTGTGTGTTCGTTACTCTCTCCTCGATCGGATTAAATTTTTGATGTGTTTAATTTATACTTCTTTTCTGATTAATATATTTTGCGTATATATGATACGTTTGATAAATGTATTTTAATCCGATTGCGTCTCAATGACGATTCGCGCTAATCTCGGTTAACAATTTTTATTTTTCTCCTTGGCGTGCGATTTTACATTACGATATTAATTCGACGCACAACAGAGAGATAAAGATATTACGCTAACGTGGGGATTATTTTATTTGCGACGCATTGTTTCTTCTGTTCCGTACAAACAACTTGGAAACATTGGTTCCCTTTTTTCTTTTGTTTTCGGATTTTTTTTTTTTTATCACGTTATTTCACATGCTGGTATGTGTTAAATTAGTTCTCGGAGGAAAATTAAATTATCATTTTAAATTGCAACGCAAGCCCATATAAACCCAGAGCAGATAACACGAAAATTGAATAGCGCATTTGGCGGGATAACGTCTGGCGGATCAATATTTTCTTTTTCTCACATCCCCGCGTTTGATAGACCAGAAATTGATAGAGCTATTTTATGTCCTGACCGATTTTGTTGAAAATTCGAGATAGCTTGTTATATCCATCGGGAAATGTTAGTATTTCGGGTGATGAGAACGCGCGTCTCGAACTTGCGCGTTTAAATGTTGACAGTATATGTTCGTGTTCTTTGCGCGCGCGCGCGCGCGTGTGTGGAAGCGCTGAGTTTTTTAATTTATCCAAAACGTGTGGGAACGCACGCACGATTATTCCGATAAAGAATCTAACGACGTGGTAATCTCTAAAAACTTTTCATCAATTTCGTTAATCGTTTCGCGCTTTTGTAAGAGATCGCGGCTCATTGAGTTTCGAAGAAAACGGTATTTATCTTTTCCTCTTGCCGCGCGGGTATTCCTCCCGGGACCGCCGTTTTTCCGCAGCGCTGACTTAGTCCCAGCGCGCGTAACGGGAATCGCTCCGCGGAAATAAATAAGTGCCGCGCGGTCGCTGGAAGTGTCAGGCCCCGGCGGTGGCCGCTTTATCGTCCTCGCGCTGAAGAATAGAAGCCGGGTTTTCCGTACGTTTCGACGACGACTTCCGTGTGCTATCGAGCCGTATTAATTCCGTTATAACTCCACTTCGAAACGAACGTTCGTAAGCCGGTCGTCGGCCGGCTCTTACGGTCGGAGCGCGCAGTCGAAACGACGATATAGCCGCGCGGAACGACACGGGCGTGTGTGTTTCGGAATTTCTCGATATTGAATTCGCGAGGAATTGATGACCGTGTGTAAGCGCGCGAAGTCGAGAAATTTCGTTACAGCGTCGACGGGAAAATGTCGTTAATGTCGCGGAGATGTGGAAGATCGCGCGTCTGAAAACGGCGATGCAATTTGGAGAGGAGAGGCTGTCGTGCGCGTCTAACGCTTTTGCGCGCGTATCAAGTGTCTCGAGATATAAATGTGTTTCCTATTCTTATCGAGAGAAGAGACGTTGCCGCTACGTTTAGTTGGAATATTCTCTCTTTTTAAACTGCAGACAAATTCGAGACGAAAATAACGTCTGCAATAATCGATACTTTGAGATTTTTATTGAAGCAATCTTTAATTTTATTATTGAATAAATTTTATTTTTATTTTTACACATGGGGCGTAAGATTCGACAAGAAAGAACGTACGCGTTCCAATATTCAAGTGGTACAAGTCGATCTCTAAGCGAACATCGAATGCACAGACGCGAGGAAAATCGAGGAAAGACTGAAATTGTTAAACACGATATTAATAAAAATTCTCTTCGTGCAAACAATTGTCTGTGGAACACGAAGTCTTTCTTTTTGCGAGAAACAAGAAGATCGGACGCCGAGAAATCTCAAACTGATTGAAGTTTATACGCGCTTTCTCTGCATCGCGAAAACAAGATTGCTCGCGTTTTCGCCCGGTTATTCTCTTAAAATCGATATTAGAAATTCAACGAGCTTGCAATCGCGGCACGCGAGAGAGCCGGGAAAAGCAGGAGAAAGACTTACTCACGCACATATCTCCCGTGTTCTCAGGCGTGCGAATGCTCGATGGCCCGGTAAACGACGCCGTCGAGGCCAGAGCGCTGGGATTGAATCCTGATCACATCGACATATACAGCGCCTCCTGGGGTCCCGAGGACGACGGCAAGACCGTCGACGGTCCTGGCCCTCTCGCCAGGAGGGCGTTTATTTACGGAGTGACGAGCGTAAGCCAACATATATATATATATATATATCTCGAGCTTTTCGCGCGTCCACGAAGCGAAGGGATCAATTTACTTTCTGCCGCGAGCTCTCGCCTCCCCGACAGTTTATTCTATTACCTCGAAAGGATTTAAAAAACTTTCTCTCTCTCTCTCTCTGTCTTTTTCTCTCTCGGGGCGTCATCGCGTTTTGATGCCGCGGAGAAACGCAACGCGGAGTCCCTCGATCGCGCCCAGATTGCTAATCTTGACGTTTAATTGAACGTCGGCTAACCATTTTTTTTTTCGCGAAAATGACATTCCGGGAATAAACATTTAAATTTTTTGAAAGTTTAAATAAATTGAGTTAGTTGCACGTCAAATTATTTTTTTCGATTAGACGAAAGCAAATATTGGCTTGCGTCAGAAAATAATTTGTTTAACATACGCAGGTGTGTGTGTGCACGCGCGTGTATATATTGCATAGTGGTAAACAATTGCTGTTTTCTATTTTGAAAATTCTATTTTCTGTAAATTCCTCCAAAGTAAATGGCACCGTATATACCTACCATTGAAATGGTTATTTTGCGCACACGACACTGTTGAAATAATCCAGTGATTTTTTTTTTTCCGCACAAACGCTAACTGAAATAATACAATAGCTTGCGCGGCAAGTACACGTCGCATGTTTATTTTCTCCTCGTCAACGAAAAGAGTATTTTTAATTGTACAAAACGTCGTTAAAAATAGAACATCTTTCGTTGTTTGACGTGCGCTTGAAAAAAAAAAAATCAACGCATTGTAGAAGAAAATCATATTATTCAAAAAAAATAACACACATCTGTTCGTTTTGTAAAAAGAATTTTCCTTCGCTTCGTCGATCGCGCGACTCGTTCCTTCAACTCGAAGGAACATTCGTGAGATTCCTCTGTCCTCCCTCGCAGGGTCGCAAAGGTAAAGGCTCGATCTTTGTCTGGGCATCCGGTAATGGTGGCCGACACACCGACTCGTGCAACTGCGACGGTTACACAAACAGCATCTTTACGCTTTCGATATCGAGCGCGACCCAAGGCGGTTACAAGCCGTGGTACCTCGAGGAGTGCAGCTCCACCTTAGCGTCGACGTACTCGTCCGGCACGCCCGGCAACGATAAGAGCGTCGCCACCGTGGACATGGACGCGAAGCTGCGTCCCGATCACATCTGCACGGTGGAGCACACCGGAACGTCCGCTTCGGCCCCGCTGGCCGCCGGTATCGCCGCCCTCGCCCTCGAGGCGAATCCCAGCTTAACGTGGCGAGACATGCAGTACCTGGTGGTGCTCACCTCGAGGTCCGAGCCCCTCGGCAACGAACCCGGCTGGATTCTAAACGGCGTGAAGAGAAAAGTCTCCCACAAGTTCGGCTACGGTCTGATGGACGCGGGCGCAATGGTCAATCTGGCCGAGCAGTGGACCAACGTGCCGCCCCAGCACATCTGCAAGTCCGACGAGATCAACGAGGAGAGACCGATCGATCCCACATACGGATATACACTGAGTGTGTACATGGACGTCACCGGATGCGCCGGATCATTGAATGAGGTGCGATTCTTGGAGCACGTGCAGTGCAAGGTGAGAGAAACAAGAGTTTTTCGTGTGCGTTTAAAAATATTTGTGTTAAGTTTTTTCGAAAAAAAAAAAATACATGTATTTACAAATTATGAAATAAATTCGTAAAATTGTGTGATTGATCGCGAACTAGGTTTCCCTGAGGTTCTTCCCTCGAGGAAACTTGAGGCTTTTACTGACTTCGCCGATGGGCACAACTTCAACCTTACTGTTCGAACGACCGCGCGACGTCCTTAGCTCCAACTTCGATGATTGGCCTTTCCTCAGCGTGCACTTCTGGGGCGAAAAAGCGGACGGTCGGTGGACGCTGCAGATCATTAACGCGGGAAACCGACACGTCAATTCACCAGGCAAGTTCTTTCTCGAAGCTCTTCTCGATCTTTTTGATCAATTTTATACACGCATCAAGGAGTTATATTAATTATCAAAAAAATATTTGATCGGTGTATAAAATTTATAATCTCAGACATCGCATAGAAATAAAAAATAGTTTTCGATCGCACGTTGTCGCTCCGTCGTATAACGCGGCGCGCTCGTCAACTTTGTTGCAGGCATACTGAAGAAGTGGCAATTGATCTTCTACGGCACGTCGACGAACCCGATCCGGATACGCACGCGGCAATTTAATCCGGTACATGTTCCGTACCTACCCTCCTATTCCGTGCAATATCCGTCCACGGTAGACGATCGCTTACAATTGTCCGGTTATCCGGGCAACAGCGACTTCTTTTCTTCGTCTACCTTTCAGAGTTACCAGGGCCAATTCGCAGCCGCCGCGTCGAACATACAGGCGTCCGTGGCGACGTTGGACGGTTCCTCGGCGCCGCTTTTGACGAATCGCCTGCCCGGCGACGTTCCGTCATCCGCTTTTGACTCGCCCTCGGTCGCGTCACAAGCGGATGGCACCCTAGATACGACCAGAAGGATATTACACGACTGTGATCCTCAGTGCGACGCGCAAGGATGCTACGGCAAGGGCCCGACGCAGTGCGTCGCGTGTAAAAATTATCGTCTCGATAAGTGAGTAAATCTTTTCAGTCTCGCATGTACACTGAACAAAATATAAGTAACTTTAATATCATAACTTTCTTCAATTCTTAAATATAATAACTTTCTTCAAGGTTGCATGTGAAATATATTTAATACAATGCTAATTTTATATATTTAATATATTAATCTATTAATCACACTTTGATTCACGAGATGGCACTTATAATTCTGTCTCTAAAACTAATCTTGAAAGAAATTTACCACAACGCTTGCCAAAAACGGATTATGACGGTAGGATACTTTAGAGCGAAACGTCTTGGTATGCGACTCAACACTGATCGTTACACTAATCTTTTTTTTTTTTTCACGTAATCGTTATGTAATTTACATGTCATACAACGCACAACGTTCATTCTCTGTCAATTCTGGACTTCATTAGTTGTCCCACTCGGTGTCTTCTTTCATCTGACCCTGTACAAAAATACGCTTTAGAAACAGCGCGAGGGGTCTCTTGCCTTTGTTTTTCAGCACGTGCGTCAGTCGCTGTCCGCCAAGAAGCTTCCCGAATCAGGGTGGCGTCTGCTGGCCGTGTCACGAGTCCTGCGAGATTTGCGCGGGAGCCGGTCAGGATTCTTGTCTCTCCTGCGCGCCCGCTCATCTACGCGTCACCGATCTCGCAGTTTGTCTCCAGCAATGCCCGGAAGGCTACTATGAAAGTACGTGCATTCGATTGTTTTTCTTCTTCGAAATTTGCATCTGTGTGACAACGAGCGATTTTTGTAATTTGTTTCTTTTTTTTTCACAAAGATACCGAGAACAGCACTTGCGTGCCGTGCGAAGCCAACTGTGCCAGCTGCCAGGACAGACCGGACAAATGCACCAGCTGCGAACATCACTTGGTGATGCACGAGAACAAGTGTTACGCCGCGTGTCCACCTTACACGTACGAGACGCAGGACTACAACTGCGCGCAGTGCCATCCTACCTGCGAGACCTGCAACGGCACAGCAGAGAACCAATGCATCTCCTGCCGATCCGGGCTGTTTGCTTTGAACGGTAAACGCACGTCTATTTTAACTTATTTTTTTAAATATTTTTAATAATTAAACACGTATATTTTTATTATTTAAATCAAAATTTTTGCTTTGATTGTTTTAGGCACGTGTCGCAGCTCGTGCCCGGCGGGTTACAGCGCCGACAAGAAGCGGCGCGAGTGCGTGGCGTGTCCGCCCGGTTGCGCGTCCTGCGCCACGCTGAGCTGCACCAGCTGCATCGACGGCTGGAGCTTGAACAAGAAAGGTTTGTGCGCGCCCGAGAGTCGCAGCAAGTGTAACACAAACCAATACTACGAAGATGGCCATTGCAAATCTTGTCACTCGTCCTGCGAGACCTGCGCCGGTTCCACGGAGAATCACTGCATATCCTGCCCGAATCCGTTGCTGCTTCAGGGCAAACGTTGCGTCTCCCAATGCGACGACTCGTATTACTCCGTGGTTCAGCCCTCCAGACCGGTCTGCGTTCCCTGTCTGCACACTTGCAAGAGCTGCGTGTCTCGGTTGAACTGCACGGCCTGTCAAGACGGACTGCAGCTGCAGAGCGGAGAATGCAGGTCCTCGTGCGCGCCAGGGTAAGGATTATGGGACGGAATTACCAATAAAACAATTTAATCGAGTTATATCTTACTAATATTCTTTTATTCTGTTTTGATTTTACAGTTATTACAGCGACAGAGGTCAGTGCGCCAAGTGTTACTTGTCGTGTAAGACGTGCTCGGGACCCAGAAGAGATCAGTGTGTAACTTGCCCGAGAGGCTGGCAACTGGCTGCCGGCGAGTGCCATCCGGAGTGTCCAGAAGGCTTCTTCAAGTCCAACTTCGGTTGCCAGAAGTGTCATCACTACTGTCGCACATGCAAAGGTGAGTGTCGTTTACTTACAACCGATCGGTAAGTTCTTGCATCTTGTACTTTTGGAAAAACTTTTTGATTCAGGCGAGGGCCCGCTGGAATGCACATCTTGTCCACCTCACTCGATGCTGGAAGGTGGACTGTGCATGGAATGCCTGGGCGCCCAATACTACGATCCGCTGACGCAGCTCTGCAAGAGCTGCCATTCCGAGTGTCGAAGATGCACTGGCCCCGGCAAGTTCAGCTGCGCCGCGTGCTCGCCTCCGCTTCATCTGGACAAACTGAACAACCAGTGCGTGCCTTGCTGTACGGGCAACGAGAAGGGACCGGAAGCTGAAGAGTGCTGTCTCTGTGACCCGGAAACAGGTGATTCTCGCATTTAAGTTACAATTTTATCAACGATCATAATTTATCACATTTGTTATCGCAGTAACATGTTATTACGAACATCATGTTTTTGTGTTCCAGGCGGTTGTAGAAACAGCTCACCGGCTGGTAAGAGGAGAGTACCGGGCACGGAGTTCTCTGCCGATGCGGCGAATTTAGAAGCATACAAAAACTACGGCATGCCAAACAGTAACAACGATTCAGGTTCGCTCGCTGTAACAGCAGCCACGACCATGGCGGTCGCCATCTGTTTAGCATCGGTCGCGTTGTTCGCAACGATATTCGTTGCCCTTCAGGTATGTATATCTGATCAGAATTACAAATGAGTTTTTATTTTCGTAATATTTTTACTGTCATCTCAAAAAATAAGGGGAGCGAAATTAATGGGTTTGCGTGTCACAACTTTGCTTTGCAGACCTGGTCCGGTAGAAAGGAAGCTAATATGGGATACACACAGCTTGCCGTAAAGGTGGAACCATCCGAAGAAGCGGACACGGACGACGCGACGGAGCTGATGACCTAGACCTAGTTAGCGGCGACGTAGCTGATGACCTCTTGCCGAAGACCTCTCGCAGAAAGAGATCGACAAGTTGTCTCGATTGTGATTGGTTCGCGAGTCAGAAGTTACGTGCTTTCGCGCCAGCGAAGTTTCATGTGTGATGACAAGGAAGATGGGAAAACGGTGGTGAGGACGTAGCGGGATGAAGGGAGGAGTGGAACGAGGAAAAAAACAGGAGGAGGAGCAAGCGAAGGAGGCTTTCGTCGAAAACGTGATAGTAGAAGAACTCCGTAGAACGATGTATGAAAATAGCAAGATGGAGAGAATGAGAGAGAGAGAGAGAGAGAGTGTGTGTGTGATTGTTGTCTCACCATCGTGTGAACGTGCGCATGAGCAGGGGATGTGATTTTAGCTAAAGATAATATACATAACTTTTTGGCCATTGTCGGGTGCGTTAGTCGCGCGCATCGAGACATTTTCGACGCGGTGATACGAAACAAACACGGAGGAAAAGGGTGAAAGGACATTTATGAAAAGTGCCTGATTAGCGACGCCCTTGTTTGATCCCACGCGCGCTCTTTCGCGTTCCCCCTCCGACGTTTTCTGTCTGTCCGAAGTCAACGCGCCGAGCCGCTCGTCGATTGTCTCGTCGCGATTAATTAATATTTATCTCGTCGCGCGCGCAAATGTTGCACGTTGCGAATGAAGTTGGTTCAAATAGTATATCTTTTAAATTGTATCCATTTGATGTATATCTCTTTCCTTCGTGCAGCGTTTCTCCCCCGGCGCGATCGATGACCGTCGTCGTAGTAGTTTCATTCGGATGAACGAAAGCCGCGTGCGCGCGCGCGCGCGTCTCTTTCTTCACCTCTCTTCAGGAAGGCTACCGACATCCCGTCGTTGCAACTAGGGTGAAGGGATATCTACGTAAAGTGGCCTCCGTATACACATTAAGCTGAACAACGGACCACCAGTAATCGTACTCGTTACTCGTGAATTTATGTGTGAATGGATATTGTTATATATTTGTACAAATGAGATAATAGAGAATATCAATTGTGTGAGCGAACAAAGGGGGGAGAGAGGCAAGGATCAGGAGGGGGAGGCGAAAGAAACGACAGCGGAGATGACAGACAACAAGAGAGGGACGAGGCTGAAGACTCAAAAAAAAAGAAGCGGGAAGAAGAGAACAGAAGAGTCTATCGCGTGTGTTGTCAACCTTCGTTCTCCTACCTCGAAACTGTTGTGCGTCTCTCGGCTGATCGGTGCAATTCGCACACACACACACATACACACACACACCCTGGAAGAAGAACCAACAGACTCTCTCGTTGCTACCGCGATCGCCCAGTTATCGCCCGCGTGCACGGTGACGTCAGTCGTCACATTCCAATACCTCCCGAACTGACGCAACGCATGCCCTCGATACTTACTACCTTACCTTGCGTTTTGTAAACTGTTTGTTGTTATTATTATTTGATTATTGTCTACACAGATGTTTTGTTTTAATATCTCACTTTCCTCATTGTTCTTAAAAATATTATTCTTACACAATTCTCCGTCGCTCCGTTTTTCTTTTTTCCTTCGTTTCGTTGGGATCGCATGTGAGAAGAGAAAAAAAACCACACACTTTTGTAAAAAAAAACAAAAAAATAAAAAAAAGAAACACAACACAAAAAAAAAAGAAACGAATGAATGAGTTTAAAAACAAAACAAAAATAAAACAGAGGAAGAAAACCAACACACGCAACGATCCTTAGCAAATGAATATTCTCGAAAGCCATCGCCTACTCGTGTGAATATTGACTTTCTCCTCGTGATTTGATATAAAGCTATTATTGTACTTTTATGATGACCGCGATTATAAATATATATACATATATACACACAAAAAAAAACAAGCGCAAGTAACTGTAGCAACCTCTTGATTATCCCTGCAACATGATCCTGTCTTACTTTTAGATTGTCCTACTTTTGAGCGGAATCGTCCCAGGTAAGTACAATATAAATATCGAGAGAGCATGCCGCGACAAATAAAAAAAAGAGAAACACAACGTGCCTGTCGTTGCAGGATGCGCAGACCTGACTTGTTCTATTTCTTCTGAAATTTATTTTCGAAAAAACAATTTTTCCACAAACGGACATTTCTGTCTTACATGTCGTAATTATTTCGTGGAGATGAATATCTCGCCAGAGTCGTGTTTTGACAAAGTAATTTAACAAAAAAAAAAAAAACAGTTACATAAGTTTAACGTTTACGTGTGAATCGATTTTCCAACCAATGTAATTCGGTTTTAACTCTGCGTTCCCGCATTTGGCGCTCGACATCTACGTGTCAGCCGCCCGAGAGTTTCCAATTGCGAGTAACTGCCGTTGGGAACGTCGACCCTCGGGGTTCTATCGAGAATAAGAATCGCGGGATTGGAGTTCTTAATTAGGATACGAGAACTAAATCGTCGTGTCACGCGACGAGAGTGAGAAACAGGCACCGCGCGTCGTCAGCAGAGAGAGAGAGAAGCCGGTGACTCTGTGGAAATTACGCGCGTTCGGCAGACCGTCTTGCTTCCTGTACGGACGCGAAAACGGAGGAAACTGACTTGAATGACGCGGGAATGAGTCGTCAGCGTTTTCGCTGACGTTTTGTTTGCGCGCCGCCGCTCTCGCGATCCTCTTACGTATAATTCCATTCAGAACCGGATACGCTTAAATGACAGCTGCGTCGAGCGAAAAGCCGATTTCGGATTTCAATAACAGATGAAGAGAGCTATTTTTAGTACAAACACACAGATCAATACAACCGGACAAGAAAATCTTCAATTATTGACGCATTCGCGTCGACATTGTTCGCGTCACGTGTGTGACGCGAAGGTTTTTAAATAATCGTTTCTTTTTTTTTTCAAATTTGCCTTACGTACGCACGAACGTCACAAATGCAAATTTCAAGGATCTTAATAAAAATCCCATTTCCTTCCTCCGTATTGCAGTTTAATATAAAATTCAATAACCCATCCTCGCGGCCGAAAGGGACGGCCCAAAAACGAATTATTTTCCATTCAATCTATTTCTTCTTCGTTCGCGAGGTAAAAGTGTATTGCAAAATCGTGTGTGTAACTCTCGTATTACTGCGCGACCGCAAACGTACCGGAGAGAAGACCCGTGGAGGAACGAGACGTAGGTTGTGGAGACGTTATTTATTTTTTTTTCTTTTTCTGTGGAAATATATCCGCTTCCAAAATCGAGAAACAGGGCAGAGGAACGATTTTAATCAAAGTTGACCTTTCTGCCCCGCTTCAAATCATTCGTTTCCACCGCGCTGTTTTTCCGCCCGATTTCGCGGAAACGAACGAATACGAAACTGTATACGAGCCCGGCCACGTCCGCGAGCGGGAGATAAATAAGCTTCCTCGGTATTGTGTGTGTGTGTGGAAGTGTTGCGGCGAAATAAAAGCGGGCAGTCGCCGGCGATACGATGGAAGGTTAAAGGTGCCGCAAACGTCGGGCGAGGGTGGGTATCGGCCGGAGGTAAAAGGCAAGATCGATGTGACGCCTCCGGCCGAAGGCTCTTCTCGATCGAAGAATAAACAAGACTCATTGCCGGAGAGTCTATTCTTGTCTCGGGAAAGAAAGATTGTCTCGAAATTCTCAAAATCAGACGCGATTGTGCTGTTAATTTTGTCTTTTTTTTTTTATTATTACAAGAGAAATGTAATCATCAACTTGTCGAAACTTCGACTGAAAGAAAAGGAATTTTTGACAACAATATTACGTTTTATTATCCGTCTTCCGAGTTAACAACGTTCTGTTATCCCTCAACGGAAAAGAGGTTTTCTCGCTCGCTGTAATAATAAAAAAACAAAACCGGCACGAACTTCGAAAAGCCAGCCAGGCGCAACTTTATAACTTCCACCCTTGCGTTTCACGCCACATTGTTTCGCGCGAACGAAAACCCGCGTTCGACGCTCGCGCGCGAACAGACTCGGCAGTAACGCCTGTAATCGTTATCGCGGATAATAAAATAGTAGCCGGCGCGCATTTCGACGAAAGCGCGATCGCCGCCGCGGGCTTGTATTTTACCGTCGAGGCCGGAAACGCTAACGGGCGGCATTGGGCGGGTAATGCGCGCCGCGCGCTCACGACTCCCGCAGAAAAAGCGAGAACAAGAAACTTTACGAGAACGAAAAGTCGCCGCGGAAAGGACGGAGGGCGAAAGAAGGAATGGGATTCGTCTCTCTCTCTCGGTCTCCTTTTATCGTCGATCATCGCGCGGAGAATCGCATTTACGTCAAAAGCTCCCGCGGCCATACGCGCGCGTATATAAAAAACAAACGCTCCCGTCGTAATAAAAAAACAACCTCATAGCCGGGATATATTCCCGCCGCAGATATCCAAAATGTGTCGTTCCTTTCTCGTCCCTTTGTCTCATTTATCATTTTTTTTCCGCAAGGGAACATTGGCACGACGGATATGTCACGTTTTCTGTTTTGAAGCGTCAATTTTTCGCTTTCCTAAACTTAAATTGTTCCGATTAGTTACAATTTTTCTTCACAATTTTTGCGAAATATTATCGTACTTTCGCAAAATATTATCGTATTTTTTTTTTTTTTTTTTTTTTTTCGTGTCATTAAACCGGCACCCTCGGTGTTCGATCGCGCAGTTCTTCGTCACGAACGATCCTCTCTTGTAGACAGACCCTTCCGTTCTCTGGTACACGCGATAAATCACAAAACGGTCTGTCGTTTCCGGCGAGATGGACGAGAACCGAGTCCTCGCGCAGGACCGAGGGCGACCCGGTCCAGGTGCTATAAAATCCCACCGGAATGTACGTCTCGTTACTCTGTCACACGCAAGAGCCCGAAACGCTCGTTGGCTGTTCATCCGTGGCCATTTCCGATGGTGGCCGATCGGGGGGTTTCCACCGACGCCAATCGAGATAGCGGGGATAACGCCGTAAATTCGCCGGCGATAATTCGCGAGCGGAGGTAGTCGGCGTCTACTTTTATCAGCGTCCCACCGATGCGACGGCGCGCCGTAAGCAAATATCGTAAATCCTGAAACGGGCCGAATCCGCGTGTTTATCAGTAACACAGCGTACCAGAGGCAACGATCCTGGGCTCTAGAACGCTATTGCTTCCCGACACCGCCAATCGCTTTCACAACGATTTTTGTTACCTGTCGTATCGCTTTGTCAAATTTTCTGGAATTCCACACCTTTTCTTCGTAGAGAAGCACACTTGAGATTTCTTTTAGTTAAAAAATATTTTTTATTTTTTGTAGATACTTTTTGAAGGCTTGAATATACACACGTGTTAAGAAAAAAGTTTTCTCTTTTAATTAATATAAATAAAAATTAATATAAAATTAATATAAACGTAAGTAATATTATTATTAATAAATAAAAACTTTAATTAATAAAAATAAAATTACGAACAAGTCGATACGTATTGAGAGATTATTAATATGAAAATGAAACGCGCGAGAGACATATATAATATCGTCGCACCAAGAAAATATTCGAGTTGATTGAGAACGTTAGAAAGACGGCGGCTCTTTAATTATCTTCGCGTGTCACGTCGCGAGTAGTCAATTTTTCATTAACGGAACGGAAACGTCAAGCGAAGACTCGGAGAAGTCAAATAAGACCGTCCAAGGAAGAAGGCAGCTGTTATCGAGGTCGAGCTTCTGAAAGACGTTTCTGATCGTAGCGGAAAAGTACAAAACGGAAGAGGCAAACAGATATTTTACCTCGTCGTAGCGAAAACGCTCGACGCTTCTTTTCGCCTCTCTTCGCTTTCTGGCATCTCATGAAAGATGTGCCATTTCGCGTGATTACAAATTTCCTTTCCTCATAATGAACGTAGTCCAGTGATATCATGTCCGAATGTTCAACGACGGAAAGTCTCGCTTCGCTTTGAAACTTACTTTTCTCTCTCTGGAAATTAGAAGGATTTTCCGTCTCTCTCTCTTTTTCACAATATTCCACCGGAATAATATCCGACTAGGAGGAGGATTCGTAAACGTAACCTTCCGCGGGGATGGGCATTAAAAGGATTCGCGAGGAGCAGCGACACATTTTCTCTCGAAGCAAATTTCTCTCTCTCTCTTTTTTTTTTCTCTCCGCGTGTTCTTCCTCGTTTTTGCAGAAGATCGTAGTCTGGTTTCGCGCGCAATTTCCTTAATAATTACGAACGCGAGGCCGTAACCGCGCGATAATACGCCGGGGCTTATGATCACGGGGAGCGGCTTTTAAGTATTATTATTGCGCGAGAGAGCGTTTAGCGGATAACATCTCAATTCGCGTCTGCCAAAAGTCACACACACACACACACGTGAGCCGCACGTTTTCGTTGTTGTTTCAAATAGCAGCTTGCGGAAATTGCGAACTGCGCTTGCCGCACCGCAAACTCCACCTCAAGCGGATGCATCCGCTAATGCACACTTAACGAAGACGTGCCTCTCGCTCTATACGTACGAATTATCTGTCTTATCAAAGCGAGACGCCGCCACGTGGAAACGTGCGCGCTAATGCGACCGTTTAAATTCGGCACGCCGGACTGCAATTTTTTTCACCCAACGTCACGACGAATTCCCTCTCGCGTACACGCGAGTAAGCAGACGTTGTCTTCCCGAGAAATATATCCGCGTGTAGGGACGAGGTCGATCACGCCGTGTTTCCCTTGCGGAGCTTCCGTAATACACACCGGGTCGTGCGCTAAGCTGCTGAGATATGAATAAAGCACGGCTAACGTAAAATACTGAAAACGGTTGACTATAAAATAGTCGAGAGAGCGCGCGCGTGTGTGTGTGTGTGTGTGTGAGTAAAGCAAGTTGAGTTTTCAGATCATCTTTTTAAGCAAACGCTCTGAATCACGTCCTCGTGACACTTACGCTAACAACATTGAGTTGAATTTTCTTCACACGTAAAACAAAGTCTCTTCGTATTAAAAGATATAAAGAACAAAAGTTTATGTTTGAAACACAATAGCAATGAGGTTTTTGTTTTTTATTCGTTTAAAAATAATCGACACAAACGATCGAAAACCAATCATCAGCGTCGCGAAAAAAACAGAACGCGGCAACACAATGATCGAGGACAAATGGAGAAAATTGACTTTAATTTTTGACACGCACGTTTTATCGGGATATAAAAAAATAAATAACAAATAAAAGTTTATTACCGAATTAATTAATCTCGCGGCGATTGCCGCGCGCAATTTTATCCCGGGAGTTTTGTCCGTGTATCAAATTCCATTCCGGCAATAGTTTATTACTAAATATCATTCGTAAATTGAATAAAATTATTTCGTAAATTCATTTATTTTTTATGAAAAAATGTCGGATTATTACCAATTTTATAAATTATATTCTAGTTCCCACGAGAGGGAGAGAGAAGATATGTCAGAGATAGTATTTTAATTCATTTTTAGCTTCACAATAAATGCCAGGTTTTTTTTTTCGTTTTCGCTATATTAAACACATAATATTCATCAAATGGAAATTCCGTTAAACACGATATTATTTCAATCAAAATTATTAAATCAAAATTTTCGAAGATTTGAAGAATGAAACAAACGATTGATGGAAAAAAAACCTCTGATTTTTTTTTTTTTTTAATTTATCAATAATTGATACACACTGATATTCGATGCTTTCGCGGTGTGTTATATCAATATTCAAAGGTGGTTTTCGAATTTGAACCGCAGTTAGTGTCATTTTTATACGTTTCGTGAACATTTCAGTGCGTTTTTCACATTCTTTGAACATTGAATCGAGACACACAACTGCAAAATTAAAAATTTCTTAATTCATTTAACGAAATTTAAAATTTCTCAATTTAAGAATTATCTCGAGAAACTCGTCGGAAAAATTTCACTAAAAATTGGCATAAAAAAAACCTCTGCAAAAAACCCTTATTTTCACTGTGTACACAATGTTTTCTCGTTAGGACAAGACTTTGAGATAGAAGCTATCGAGGCGAGTGATCGGAGAACTTTCTCGCGCCCGGACACGACGTTCTAATTTTATGCTCGTTAAGTGAGTTTTCGGCGCCTCTCAATGATTCAGATAGCTAGTTGTTTTGCGCTAACTTCGATTGCTTCCTCGAACGAGCAGTCAGCGTGATTACGCGGCGAAATCGAACAACTTGCGAACAGCCAGTTCCCGGTGAAATCGGAAATGCTAATTCGAAGATTTAGACGTTCAAGTTCGCGCAACCGTTCGACCGACGACGATTATCTTATTGAACCGTGTGCTCGTTACTTCCCATGCTTATTATATAAAGACTACAGTCACTGCTTTCTCTCTTTGTGTTGAAGAATTTTTTCAGATTTTTATACCGAACATCATTATTCATTTGATATGTAATTTGTTTGCGTGATTGACAAGCAATTTTCAACTTGATAAATATGTTTTTCCACATGATAAATATGATTTTTATTAGAGTTTTTTTTATACAAGAATCATATATAAAAATCTTTTAAAACTCACATATAAAATAAAAGTATATAATATATGTAAATAAAGTTAATGTGATTATATGGGATGTAAATCATTGTATAAGAATTTTATATCCAGGTTTGACTCCTACGCCGAGATGTTCGTTTTTGCAATGGATTTTTTAAATTTTATAGGAGGTAAAATGAATGATTCATGTATATGTGACGCAAAAAACAAGCATTTAACATGAATTTTCGAATTGAATTCAGTTTGATTTATTATGTGTAATAATGTACATGATTATATTTCGCGCACGTATATCCAGCGCACGACTCACTTTGACCTAAAAATGTTTTGCTAGTTTGATCCTGTGTAAGCTTAAAATTTAAATTATAAATTTATAATTCGATTTTATAAGTTTGTAAATATATTTTTGAGAATCTTATAAAAGTAATATTTGCTAGGTCAAAAACATTTTTAGCAAAAACGATTCCTACTTCGATTTCTACTAAATGTTAAGCCAAAGTTTGCCGGAGATCAGAACCACAATTTCCTAGAGCGGTTGGAGTCTTCACTAAAAACATTTCCTACCAACGCAATTGATGATAATGCAAATGTTACAACGATATATTCACCGAAGTCAACAATCAATTGGTAGATTGCTGACTTACTCGCGGATGATACGCGGGATTCAGCCAAGAGTCATTAGATTTTACAAGTTAACAACATTGCTAAATTGTCCACTATGCCGAGCGTAGATGCTTTTATGTTAGAAAGATAAGAGAGTTCGAGTTGTCCAGGCTCTAACTTCGGGAAATCTCCTGGTTCGTATGCAGAAAACGTGGACATCGCAGCGCTCGTGGACGGGAACACGTTCAGGAACATCCTGGAACAGCACAAAAGTTCGAAAGACAATGTAAAGATATTTGAAAAATAACTGAAATAATTTAAACATTTCTCTCCTTCTCTTTCTCTCTATTTTTGAAACAATATCTTTTAAGATATCTCTCGATTTTTTGTCTGAAATATAATATGCCTTTCCAGGCTTGGTCTCTCATCATCATTATTGATTAAGCTAATCGGCCGATCAAGTGTCAACCATAATTAGTCCACACTAGTCACACTTGTACTAAACAAATAATTAGATTAGTCAATTCTAATGAGATAAGCGGCCGCTCTTGAGTTAATCGGAGATGGCGAGAGATCAACCTCAGGCTTGTTTGGCTGCGCGTTCCGATGTTCATTGCCAGTAATGAGAATTTGTAGTTAACGTAACGCGCATGCACTATGTAAATTTGCAGATATGTAAATATCGTAATACGCAGCCGTGGTATTTAAAAAAAGTGTTGTATTTCCATGGATGCGCTAATTAGCGGCTAATCAGAAAGAATTTGGCTAAATTTAGCCCCAAGTTCGATGCAACGAATATTCGAGTCTATTATGACGACTTTTTTTATTTCACGAAACATTGCATGCGAGTTGTAACACGCCGAGTAAAAGATTTCTATTAATAATGAATAATTATTTTTAAAACTCGTGAGAGAAGCCTCAGCGTGTTATATATAGATGTCTATAGATGTTGCCGACCCCAATCAATCTAATCGAGATGAGCCCCGATGACGGCTGCGACTCTCGAAAAATCAATAATACGCACCCTCTCACGCGTGCCACGACGCGGACGCGCACAATGCACGCACGATATTTTCAGAACAGCGTGCGCGATACCGTGCGTGAGTCTGTACACAAAAAACGGTGAATCAGTTTTTTAAAATTACACTAAAACGTTCTGGTTTACGCGCTAAAACGCGCGGGTCCCGTCTGGTGCCAGATTTTACAGTTCGTTCTTGGCCCGTGTGTTTAATGCGGTATGCGAAAGTGTCTGCTTCACAGTAAACTTCTCGTCGCGTCGGGCATATCTACCGTAACCTCGAGCATAAAAAAATGACGTAGTAGATTTTTATTATCTATTAGATAAAAAAAATGAGTTTGAACAAGGCGCGTGTATATTTTTGGCGCTGCACGTCGCAATACGCGGCTAACGAAACTCTCGTTAAATCTCGAAATAATAAAAGCAACATTTAGATAAGAACGTTGTTTGTTTTCTTTCTTAGTAGAAAACAGTTTGGAACATATTAATTTTCTTTACAAGTTTCTTCAGCTCTCTGACATGAAAGTTATGACACGTGGCTACGTAGAATTTATCAATTCACCTAATCAATTACATCAGAAATCTAGTAAAAAAAAGAAAAAAGATCTTGAGTTCACGTTGAAGAATCTGGTCTCTGAAAAGTTCACTTCGAATAAACAGTTTGTTTCTCACAGACTCATGTCCCGAACGAAAATTCCTGACGCAGTTGGTAAGCAAGCAGTAGTAAATGATTTTTATTAAAATTGTAGTTACAACAATTTATGTTCATTTTCGCGCGAAGAATTGCAGATACAATATTTGCAATAACGTGCACGTGACACGAGCCTGATTTAAAAAAAAACTTAACAGTCACACAATGATACGCAGAATATATAACCGTCCACTTCCTGATGAGAAATCACATTTCTCACGGAGACTTTTTTTTTTTTTTTTTATCTCGTAAGGTTATCTCCGCTCATTGGCTCGTTACGCGGAGCCACGTAATTGAATTTATGAAATGTAAAGTGTACACACGCGAAAATCGGATTGTACACCCGCCCGCGTGTCAGCTCGAGACTCGGAGTTCGACTCGGAGTTTTCGAACGGGAATAATTACAATCGGGAACGATGGTTCAAGCGCGGAAATAATTATTCACGGAGAACGCGGAGTTTGCAGTCGAAACATGCGGAAATTGTAACGACCACCACCAACGCGTGAGATATAAAATAAAGTACGTAACATCGCGTTGGGTGAATTTTTCAAGAGTGCCATTTCATCTTTTTTTTAAGATTAAGATAGTGTTATTGCCACCGCAATACTGAAAAATAACCATCGCAACGACGCGTGCAAATAAAAAAAAAAAAAAACATCATTGCTGACGGGCTCTCGTTCCAAAAAGTAACGGTCTTATTATATGTTAACGCCTAGTACACGATGAAACGTCTTTAATTTACTACAAAGGAAAGTCTGGCACGTCTCCATTTATTAAAAAAAAAATCATTGTAACAACGCGTGCGAAAAAAACACCGTTTCTTTGGGCTATTGTTCCAAATAGCGTTAAAAACAGCGTTAAAAATTGGCTACTTTTAATTTAAAAGAGATATTACTTAAGTGATAAAGAGAAATTTATCAAAAGTAAATGTGAATTAATTTGTTTGTCTGACAAGATAAAATTGTTTTATCTTGTCAAAATAAAATTGTTTTAATTTAATAGATAGATTAAGGAGATTTGCACGAGAGTGTGCCATCGATTTTATCTTTGTCGTTCTCCGGCAGCGGCTGCGCGCGCTCGCGCATATACGAGAAATAATTTCTGCTCCATTTATGAAACATAAGCGCGGGGACTCGAGAGCGATTTCTACTACGGGGATCCTTGCTACGCGCCTCGTTGTAAACCTGTTGAATAAGCACAGTTGCTGTAACGGAAACGCGCGCGTATATACGCTACAGCGATACGTGTAAAAATAAATGTCTGGAAATAAGACGGAGTTTGCAAGCACGTTGCACGGAATAGCCAGCGATCACGGCCCAACGTCCATCTAAATTTGTAATTTTTGTTTTACATATTTCCCATTTTTGGCATATAAAACTTTACAGTACTGGTTGTAAAAAAAAAATATATCTTTAATGGGGCGTGTAGCAGTTGGAAAAATTTGATAGAAAAAAGACGTACTTACTTTCTGAATTTCGAAAAAACCATAAAAATTCTCAAAAACGTACAAAAATTCGGTTGAGAAGAAGAGAATGTTTCAACGGAAGACTCTGCGCGATCGATTTCATTCATTGTTCGCGAGAGTATATACATGAGAAAAACGCGCGCCCTCGACTATACGTCCTATTGCATGCCAAATGTAAACAGAAGTGAACTTGGCAGTGTCGATAATGTAATTCCAACCGGGAGGGTTGATGCAGTTCAAATGGCACGAAAAAGAAAAAGTGTGTCGCGCTGGGAGTAACAAAGAGGAAGAGAAAGAGAGAAAAAAGAGAGAGAGAGAAATCGACTGCGAGTAGTTTCGAGACTGCTGTTGCAAGATTGTTAGTTATACGTAAACAGTGTTGTATTTAATCTTCACCGCTAAACAAATTATGTTGTTTCTTTCTCTCTCTCTTTTATCTTCCTTTTATCTCTCTATTTTATCTCCCCTTTATCTCTCTCTACTTGTGGCCGCGCTCTACTTGTTCATATTCTGACATACGCTGACTCCGGGCGCACGTGCTTGTTAGCACCGCCGGTGGATTTGCATATTTCCTATAGTCAGAACCGATATATTTCGGACGACAACCCTTCGCGCACGGTAAACGTTGATGATAGGAAAATACGGCATCGATGAATATTCGGTATATAACCGGCTTAAATCCATAGATTTCGGGGGTATACATATCCGCTCAACGTTTGTGTCCCGGGCATTCGTAGTTTTCGGATCAACGTGGGCCAGGAGTGCGTGATAGCTTTCAGAAGTGCATATATGCACGAAATTTATCGAATTGTATATTATAACAGAGTTACTCTCGTGTAAACATTATAAAACATTATAAATCTATAAATTTACCAGACAAAGAAAGAGGGAGAGAGAGGGAGAGAGAGAGAGAGAGAATATACTTCATAGTTTTTAAAATGACACGGTTGGTTGTGTATTTTTTCCAATGTTTATTAAATTTAAACTTGCAAACGTTTCGACGGGCGATCTTTTTCAATGTAAACAAGATTGTTATGTTCTAAAGCGTGACTTTTTTACAAAGTCAAGATTGTAGATTAAAATTTCGTGTCAAATGCGTAGTCGGTTATAATCCAAAATATAGTAAAATTGTAGAAAAGTCAAACAGTCAAGAAAAATAAATAAATAACTAAAATAAACACTTGAACACGTGAACGGACAACCTCAGCTGTACACGTGAAAATTGAAATTCAATTTATATTATATTCATAATTCTATTGCTCGTTGGCGCACAGTACAGTCTATTCCATCGCGAGTTAGACAACATTGGTGGCGCGATGAGCAGCCACGCCGCTGCCGTCTACAAGTCCTCTGCGACAGTTTCTTCGGAAACAACGCAATATCGTCTTACGCAAGTACAACCTGCTGTTCCGCCGGCTAAAAATCGAACTGCGTCACAACTACCTCGTAATTAGTGTATACCCTCGACTCTCGTAGATAAAATAACTACTCGCCCTTGCAATTATGCAAATTGCTACTCCACATCGCGGTCACCTGTATATATACATACACACACACACACACACACAAAGTTCTCTTCCGCTTGTTTTTGCAAATCTAACGGCGATAGAACATTCGTCCTCGATACAATCTTTGTGCATTATTAAAAACGTAACTGAGATTTATATATAAAACTCTCGCGACGCACATATATAGACACAGATCGTTCTCGAACTCTCCAAAAAGTTAATCGATAAAATTAACTTCGTCCGTAAATTAACTTCTCGAGACAAATACTCGCGCGAGTTCTTGTTCGGAAAAAATTTAAATCCCGCGCAAATTTACACGGAGAAAAATTATCACATCCGCGTTGACACTCGCGGCCTTGTTTCTTTCTAAGCTCTAGGTAATAAATTCTTCGAGATCGCGTTTTTAGTTTAGTCACTCATGCGGCCGACGCATTCTACATTTAATGTCACGGCGATATCGCTTGATGATGTTGCGAGTCGACGAGTATTATTATTATCATTTCTCGCGTTAAGATCCGAGTGCGTGTAATTTTTTTTTTTCTTGTTTTTTTGCATTTGTTGTACGAGCGTGTCATTCTCCGTTAAAATTAGTGTCAAGGCTTTTCCCAGAGTATTTTTATGACAGAAAAACGCTGCAAAAAGCAATAGTTCCTGGATACAAGTTTCCTGGGAATTTTTTCTCTCAAAGATAGCATATCCGTAGATTTGTTTTGACACTATCAAAAAACACTCTTGACTCGTTCATTATTAAAGTTTGCGGTCGTTATTTAACGTTGATATTATTATTAGAAATTTACAATCGATATTTATTATTAGAATTTACAATCGAGAGAGAGAGAGAGATAGAAGAAAATGCAAATCGCGTGAAAGATATCTCATATCGTGGCGATAAAAAGCCGATAATCTGTTAAACAAAGAAGCGCCTGCTTGACGACGACGTTAATTAAATTTAATTTCGCAATCAATAGATCGAATCTGGCGCGCACTGTGTGAGAGCGTGCGGCGACAATTTTACCAGTCGTATATGTGAGCGAAACGGGAGCGAGCGCGAGCTGTGACTTAAGGAGACATTGCGCGGGGAGATAAGGTACAGCGAAACAAGTGCGATAAGCCGAAATGAGATAGCGTCGTCGCGGCCATAGTCGTCGTTGGCGATATCTCAAAGTCAATGTCCTATGAAGGACTGGTGCGAGGCACTCGAGTGCTCGCATAAGCTACGCTTTTCTGATCGCGCGAATGTTTCTCTCTCTCTCTCCCTCTCTTTTTCTCTCTCGAGTACGAAGCGGAAAGAACGAATCGTTTCTCTCTCGCTTTCTCTCTCTTTCTTTCTTTTCTTCCTCTGTCCACTCGTTCTCTTTCTCTCCGCATTGTCAATCTCCTTTTCGCTCTCTGTATCGCTCGTGGGTGGGCAAAAAGCACGGGCTACGCACGGCACACGCACGTAATCGTTAAGGAACGGACGTCGATAAGAGTGCTCGGCATTCTCTGTCAGAGACCGAATATACACGCGCTGACCTTAAACTTCAGCCAATGTGTGTGGAGTCCCCCCCAAACGGGGACGAGCCCGCTGACGCGCGGCGTATATATTGTTATTACCGCGAGTGATTTTTGATCGGCGCCGTCCACTACAGATATGCGCGCGCGGGTGTATTGTGTAACGTTTTAATAGAAGATTTTTATTTTTTTTTTTTTTTACATATCAATTTTCAATACCGCACGAATACAGGTGCACATTTTACATTTAACACGCGCATTACGCGCGGAATTAGAGAGATCATACCATGCTCGCGCAAGCAAACACCGGACGCCGCCCCGGTGCGTCAGATTGATAAAGTAATTTTGCGCGCTCACGCATTCAACAAAATTCGATATTTTCACGTGAAATGTATCAATATTTCCCGCGCACTCTCTCTCTCTCTCTCTCTCTGTATTGACAGAGAGAAAACTGAGATATAAGTGCAAAGGGTTAATATTTGGAGCTTCTGAGTGGAAACGCGATATCGGATTTTCGCGGATTCTCGCGATTGAACTTCGTGCAGGTGTGCCGCTACATGTATCAAAAAGCATTTTACCATACTGCAGTAAAATAAAGAGCAAGAGAGAGATATTTCCAATCTTCGATATGTGTTGAAAATCTCAATCTTTACTTAATAAATGAAAAAAAAGAAAAAATCGAGCGTAGCTCGCAACGCGAAGTTTAATTATTGAAGGAAATCCATTTTTCGGCGCGGTAACTCATTCGATTGATCGAAAAATCGCGACTGTTATAACTTGCGCTTGTGTAATGAGCGTTCCCGAACGATAAGTCGTTTAAATGTGGATCATATTCCACGGAAAACACGCGGAGACGTCAATTCGTTCGACCTTGAACGACTCTCGATCGAGAGAAAGTCTCTCTAAAAGGAAATATACTTAATCACCGCCAGCTGTGGATTTAATGATTAATTACTCTTCACGGTTTCGCGCGTATTCGCGCGTGTTTATTGACGATTTGAGTAAATATCAGTTTGATGCAAAATGCTGTAGAATTTTTTTTCGTAGTTTTTCTTCGCAACAAAAATCCTTTTTATTTAAAACTTTTTAAATAAAATCTAAAGTAAAAGATAATAAGCATCAAATTGAAGTGTTTTTTTTGCTAAATATTGTTTTAATATTGACTTTTTTGTTATTCTTTTTAAAAGATTACCTAAATTTATTAAAAATATAGAAAGTTCATTTAAAAACTTGATTAATAAAAAAATTTTAGAATGATTTTTATATATTTTAGAAGCATCGCGCACGTATAATCGCGCATTTATAAATCTACATACGAGAGATCTGACCGTCAATCTTTGATCTCTGGTCGCGATAAGGCAATCGCATTGTCCAAACAATAGTATTTGCCATTTGTGGCGTAAAGGTTAAAAAAAAAAGTCGGCGAATCTGATTGCTGTGATAAGAATATTATCGCTCTGTGATCTCTCAAGGAGAGATGACAATGAAAATTACGACTCCGTGAAGTGCCTTTTACACAACAGTGATTTACAGTGGCAAACATGATACACTGCCAAAAGTGGTTCGTCGTTACGATCGTATTATTCGTTATATAAATATCTCTCTTCCATTACACGTAGGAAGTCGAGAAATAAAATGAAAAAAAAAACGCTTCACGTACGATGATGTGACAACTTCATTAATCGCAGAGACGGATGAAATGCAAATATTTCGCGAAACTGGAAACATTTAAATAAATAAAAGACGTCGGAAGTCGCGTTTTTCTCGGTTGTCCGATTCAGTTGTTTCCCGAGCTGGTACATATCGGAAATTTTCACCTACTTTATGTACGTTTCCACGTTTACAATTAATCTTCGCTACGCCAACAAACCGGTAGTAAGAAAATCTAACAGAACTAATTCTCGAATACGTTGGTTAACCCTTCTTGGATTCTGCCGCCGTGGCGCGATGCCGAGGCAGCGCGGCCCCGTTCCAAGATCAAATTCCGACGTAAGACCGAGTTTCAACCACTCCCCTGTCCCCTTCCCCCCTTCTAGGTCCAGAGGAGAGCGTTGAATTTGACCCTGGATCGCACCCCCGTTATCGCCGGAATTGGTCATCATCACTGACCCTCCGCGCTCTCACTCAGCCTCAGCGCGTTCCTCCCCCTCGCCTTCCTGCGCGGGGGAAGCCTCGCCGCGAAGCGGAATCAGGAAGAGAGGAGAGAGCGTTGCACCGCTCGGAGGGTACACTGTTCCAGTGAACCCGGCGGCGTGCGCGCCTCCAGAGCGGTGTGTGTTTCTCCTTCCCCTTCTTCGGCGTCGCGATCGCGTTGGCGCGAGCGAGAGCGAAACGCGTCGGGGAGCAGAAACGGCATCGACGACATGCGGCGGCCTTCCAGCACCCCTTCCTTCACTTCTCTCTCTTTCTCTCTCTCTATCTCTCCGAGTTTTCTCTCTTTCTTCCTCTCTTTCTCTCTCTCTCTCTCTCATGCGCGCACCCCTCTGATCGCGTAGGGTGCTGAAGGGGGTGCGCGCCGCCCCACCACGCGCTCTCCCCACCGGACGGTGCGCGAGAGAACCTCACCCCTTACGACGAGGCGCAAACGTTTGCGCGCGACGTTCTCGTGCGACGCGACGCGCGAAGCCCGAGAGAGCGCGTCCGAGAGAGCGTCACGACGCCGCTGGATGCGCGTCGATGGACTTCCCCGAAGTGGTGGGACGCGCGAACCCACGGTGGTGGTAGGAACGCGGCACCGATGGTGGGGCCCCCCCGACGTGGTGGTGGAGGGAAAACGTTGTTGGCGAGAGAGAGCGAGAGAGGAGCGCTCCGACGACGACGACGAAGGAGAGGTCGTTGACCCGAGCGCGGGGCAGGCTGCCGGCTGCTAGAGTGGTACGTCGTGCACAACTCTGCCTGGCCTCTCCTCGTCTGTTCCGCGTTTGTCCGTAATCTCGCGTGTGTGCTCTCTGCGCGCGCGACACGACCGGCCCGCACCGCGCTCTCTCCGCGTTTCGCACTTCGCGCCGCGCGAAGATCCCGCGTCTCTCCATACGATTTATATACATATACATATATATACACACACATATAATTATACACTCAGGCGCAATAATTATATGTGTGTGTGTTATATATATATATATGTTTTTATATGTATATATATATATTTATATATACGTACGTTTGATATAAACACAAGCGTGTATATACACACAAGGCCGAGCCTACACACGTGCGTACGTTCGCCATCTGTCTCGCTCCAACCGTCCCTACGCGCTGCCTTTTCGCCTCTCCTCGCACGCTGATTCTGCTTGGGGCGCGCAACGCGAGAAACGGAGAAAGAGAGATAGAGAGAGAGAGAGAGAGAAACACAGAGGAAGGGAGAAAGAGAGAGAGGAAGGGAGAAAGGGAGAAGGATAAAGATCGAAAAAGAAAGACAGAGAAAGAACGAAAACGCGTGCGAGAGAGAACGCGGCGTGTGTTTCCCTACGAACGTGCGTTACACCGAGAGATCGCGCGGACCGCGGAGCGCGTGTTTCGCGTACACTTCGTTCCGCCGGCTACTCCACTTCTTCTCGTTTGTACGTACGTCGGCGTCATTTTATGTCTTTTCGCGTCTCGTTTCTACGTCTCTTTTTCTCTCTCTCTCTCTTCTTCCTCCCTCTCTTTCTCTCTGTCGCCTTCTCAAACCTTTGATAGGCTGCAAGTGGTAGTCGCGAATCAACGTCGTCGTCGTCGTCGTCATTGCCATCATCAACGCATCGTCATCATCGAGGGCCGCTACTATTAGAAATCCTCCTGCCTTCCGGCCCGGAGTGTCTTCTCCGTCGAGGAAGAGGAATCGCAACCGCGCCGGTTTTTGCGGAGGATCGCACCCGAAGGGTTCCCGCTTATCGGTGTGCCGTGCGGCAAACTCCTCTCCGTCTTCCTACGTCGACTCCGACCGACCAGCAAGCAAGAGCGAGCAACGGGAGAGGCAGCGACGACGGGCATCGAATCGCGCGTCGCCAGTATCCCGCAGTCGTCGCCTTCGACGACGTCGTCGTCGTCGTCGTCGTCGTCGTCAACGTCGTCCTCGTCGTCGTCGTCGATTATTCCACGTGAGCTTCGCGAGTACCCGCGCTCGCGCTCGGACGCGGCGCGCGCGCTAGTTCCCCGTGGTGCGACAGGAGGGATTATCCAGTGGCGAAGAGAGGCGGAGGAGAGGAAGAGAAGCCGAGGAGGAGAGCCGCGAGAGTGCGACGACCGAACTCAACCGTCCGACCGACCGACAGTAGTAGTGTACGGCGTTTGTTGTTTCGAATCGTCCCCGGCCGGCTATTCGCGCGCGCGACTTCGCCGGTGTTTTTTCTGAAACACGGGTTTTTCGCGCGAACCAGAGCGGTGAAAAATTTATTATTATTCTATTTTGCGCGCGAGTGTGTGTGGTGTCCCCCCACCTCCCCCCCTCCGCGTGGCGTCAAGTGATGTGACCAAGTTTTTCCCTCCCGTTTGTACACATCGACATCCTCTTCCACCCGTCGTCGTCGTCGTCGTCGTCGTCGTCGTCGTCGTCGTTCCCGGAGCTGGCGGCGGGGTCCCGATGTGCTTTAACTCGAGGTCCCCCGATGTGAGCCCTTGGGAGATTCTTTGTAAAACGTCGAACGGTGGATGCACGCACGTCGATGGTGACGCGGAGGAGATGTGCGCGAATTAGCGATCCTTTTCCACACGGGAAGAACAAACGATAAGGGAAGAAAAAAAAACCCCCCAGGAGAAAAACCGGAGGAGAGAGAAGAGGTCGCGATCCGCCGATCGCGCGTGAAGACTTCAAAAACCGGCGTGTTTGCTCGAGACGAGCAAGAGAGAGAGAGAGAGACAGACTTCCCCAAGATATATTCATCGTACATCACGCATCTCTCGCGCATACATACACATGTATAAATATAGACGACGACGCGCGTACACGCGCGTATCGTCGTCGTGTTGCTGCGTCGAGTGCTCGCGCGCGACCCTCTCGCGCGTTGTCATCGCGCCCGCCGGTTCCCAACGATCTCGCGCCGATTCCGCGCGTTTTTTTCGTCCCCTTCGCGATTTCCCGCGCTCTTGAGCCATTCGCTTAACCTCTTCCGATCCTCTCCGTTCTTTTATTTCGCGCACCTGCCGAAGCAACCTCCTCCCGCAGGTTGTAACCGCGCGAGCGATTTCTTCGCGACCTTCGCGCCTTTTTCGCGAAGTCCTTAATCTCTACGCGCGCGAAGTTCCTTTCTCTCTCTCCCTCTCCTCCCTCCCTCTCTCTCTCTCTTTCTTTTTCTCTCTCTTCTACCGGCTCTTACACTCGCGCGCGCCTTCACCACGTTTCTCTCACCATCGCGCCGCGCGCGATTGCTGCTCTCGGCCTTTACGTTTCTTCCTCGGCACGCCTCACGCGCTCGCGGTCACTCTCTCTTTCGTTCGCGTTCCGCGCGTGTCACTCGCTCCTCCACGCCGGTCGCGGACGGAACACACGTTTCTAAACTCGCCCGGCTCGTTTCCGCTATCCGTTACCTACGCGAGAGAACACGCCGCGACTTTCCTCCGTTTCTACGCGCTCCTACTCTTCTTCTTCTTCTTCTTCTTC
>QVOA01013227.1:0-17265 GCA_014825685.1 Pseudomyrmex cubaensis
GCTTGAAACAACCAAGTCAAGCTAACAGAGATCGACAAATGAATAATAGAGAAGTACCGACACCAAGAAATTTAAATGTTAGTACACATACATAAGTTGATACTCACAGTCTGATCATATATTTAAACTGTTTTCTTAGCTATAGATAAATAAGATTCAATATGAACATCTCATATATATGTATAATAATTACTTGTAGTACTGTTTACTGTAGTACTTCAATTTATATTTGGTAAAAGTTATAAATTTATATATACTTATTATTAATCTTTTTTCTATTTTAGATACTAGAAGATACTTATGTTGATAATAATAATTGTGAAACTAATTTGTCATATAATAAAGTAAATTATATGACAAACCATTACAGTTATGAAATTGCTGCTACTATTAGAGAGGTGAGATGTTAATTTTTGCAAAAAGTAAAACTCTTGTATATATTTTATTATATGAATAATCTACAGATACATGGTGGACAAGATCTTTCAAATCGATATATAGAAGAAGATTGGAAAAAAAATTTGAAGAGTATAAACAACACCGAAGAAATATATTCTTCAAGTCTTTCTGAAGATAGTAGTGCATGTTCTAACTCTCCCGAAGTTACAAATTGGACTGATAATCACCATGACGTTCCAAAGCGTAAATTTCTTAAAAATGCAGCACTTATGGGCCTTGTAAGATGCAATATAATTTCAGTGGAAGATTTGATTTATCCAAACTATGGAAATGTTTCAGTAAGCGACATTTCACACATATATGACTTGTACATGTATACCCTCTCTTATTAATATCAGCATTTATTACATGTTTTAAATCAGTTGTTTCATTTCTTGATATTTGCGTAGTATGGCCGACAAATCGGCAAACTTTGTGTTCTTGGAGATTCTGTTATCATAATGCTTAAATGTCGAGAAATCATGCATATGATTGAAAACATCTAGTGACTGCCGATATTAACAAGTGAAGGTACATATAGACAAGTTTTGTATACAGTAATGTGTGTCGCGTGTTTACAATTACATTATTGTTTGTAACGTATGTGTTATGTTTGAATTATACATTATATTTAACGATTAATTGTATATTTCCTTTTTTATATTAGTCTGAAACTAATGAGGAGGAAGAAGAAGAGGAAGAAAACATGTGCCAGAATGAATATGAAATAGAAGCAATTCCTCATGAAGAAGACTGTGATGTTTTTGTTCATCCTTTACAAAAAGGATTGGATGAAAAACAATACAATCATATAGACTTTTCCATACCACGCGTTGCTAAGAAAAAAAGAATAACTCCTCAAGAATATTATCTCCTCACAACCGACGACAAGTTCTTTGAATTTAAAAAAGACTTGAAATTGGGAAATAAATCGTCCAAGAACAACAGTATATAAATACTGAGAATATTGAACCACGTGTCACTTTTGTGTGTCACTTAACGTACATTCAATTAAGACATATTTTTTCACTTCAAGTGTGTGTTGGAAAACAAAAAATAATAATAATTATGCAATTTTGTATAAAATTTAATTACCTGTCTGTGCAAAGATTTTCAGGTTGGCATAATATCAAATTAAATAATTCATAAAATATATTGAAATAGTAAATTAATATAATATAGGTGTATACATGTACATATATATGTATATGTATATGCACCTGTAAAATATAGTATATATGTATTTGTTAATATATATACACTATATATATTTGTTAATATATACATATACACATATATTGCACTATATAGAATATTATCTGAAAATTGTGATCCTCAGACAGGGTTCATCTTTATGTATCTTTAGAGAAAAAGATTATATCTCTTTCATATAAAAATTATATATTACCGTGCAATATGCGCTTAAGATATTACATATTACATCTCTTGAGACATAATTGAGACATAATATATTTTCATAGTTTTCATATTATTTAATTCATCGATGTGATCAAAGCTTATTACATACATTGACATTTTATTTAAATAGTATGAATATCATATCTGTGTACATGCATATGTGTGTATATATATATATATATATATATATATATGTATGTATGTATAATACATATATAATAGAAACTATAAAAATTAAATATCGTCATTTATAATGAGACCAAGCTTAAGTATATACATGTGTATACAGATCTCAATTTCAAGAAATGTAAATTGTTATCTGTGATCAGTATTTTGTACGAATACATCAATTTTAATACCTCTTTTCTTCACACTACTTAATATATTTCACAAAATTTTTTGAAAATAAACATCTAGTAGGAAGACATAATAAGAACTCGATATTGAGCATGTAAACAAGACAATAATTCAATTTTTGGAAATACAGTGTTTTCTAATAGCCAAGTCTCTGTCAAAAATAGATCTTGCCAAATACCCACAACATCAAAATGTAACAGAATTGACAACAAATTGGCAGTAGAAACCAAGCAGAATTCAAAATGTAATGACACTCCTTTTAATAACACTGCAAAGACTTGTTGCAGATGCTTGAGATTTGATGTCAATTTGTTAATTATATCAATAGTGGACTGTTGACAAAATATCACAGATTTATCTGTGTTTAACAGACAGTTTGCAAATTGCTAATTGTACGATTAAAAATATGTACAAAATCGTTGTATTTACAGATGGAGCTTTCTTTTTTTAATTTAAAAAAATGTTAATTTTTTTACAAGTAAAGCGCTTTCTCTTTTTTTAAATTAAAAAAAAATATATGTATATATATATATTAATTTTACGCATCTACTGTTGCACAGCAAAATGTGCATTTACGAGCCATTTAAAAACCAAACGTTTTCGATGCAGATTGCGCGCGAAAGTAGTGGCGTGACACGGAGCAGCGTGGAGGAATTTTTATCCCCTCCAGTCGGGAACGTTGGCGGGAACGAAGCTGAATGGTGGCACGGCAGAGCAGATCAGACGCAGACTTGTACGATTGCATCTGGCCGCTAATTATAGTAAACAGACATGCATACGCGCGCGTGATTTGCGCGAAGTGATAAAGTTATAAGCCAGTTTTATCGCCTGTATCGTGCTGCTGGTGCGTCGTGGAGTTTGCCGCGCGATGAAATCGTGCGATTTGTGTTATTCGTAATTGCCGAGAAGCACATCGAAAAAAACGTGATTCGGAAAAAAGACCGCGTGAACGACCGTTGCGTATCGGTGCGATGAAATAATCGGAGAATATCACTTCAAGTGTTATCTCCGGTTTCTCTTGCGATCAATCTGTAAAACAAAGGAAGAACGTCCGTTTGGTTTTGTTTCCCGATCGTGATATTGCATGCAAGGTGAGCGATTCCAATTTTATTATTCTTAGCTGCTTGATACCTGGAAGCAACTTCCAGCGCGATTGCACTCCATAATCTCGAGGTTTTCCATGATATATGATGTATAAAGAAAAGCGCGCGCGCATATATGTGTCCGCTTTTTTTTTGTTTGCACAATTAATTGCACGGTTTAATTGTTTTATTCTCTTGGTGAAGAAGCGAAATAATCAGACCGATTTCTGTATCGCACAAATGCACGTAAGTGTGGCTGCGTTTGGCGTTGATGCACTCTTGTATACACGATGCGGAGACTACGGAGAGCTGTGCAGATTGATTTTCTGTAAAACAATTGTAATCAATATTTTTGTATCTTTCTCGAACAAGATACGTGAGATTTTTGTAACTTTTGTCGTAATCGTGCGTGAGAGAGGTTATTTAATTATACACCATAGGGTTATGAGCAAATTGTCGGTAATTTGTCGACTGACTGTGCAGGTGATATCCGTTATATTGTTATTCCACGCAAGCACAACGTTATGCCTCGTATACATATATATATTATATATATATACACACACACATATATATATATATATATATATATATATATGATAATGGCATATGGCCGCTGACATATGGCTAAGTTTAGTCGGTACAGCAGGTTTCTTTTGCATTTTTCACCAAAAATGTCTATAGTCCAAGTCACAAATTTTATGAAGCATTATTTTTATCTTTCTTCTGCATTAAATATAAGCAACAACAAGCTGATAATATGATAAAGACCATATAAATTAAAAAAAAACCAGTTCTAATGACTATGCACTATAAAAGTGTAATTGGAGCTAAAGACACGTTGAATACAACATCCTCTCTCTCCATATCTAACGATTTTATATCCTTTATGTAGTACAGAGCAGAGAGTTTTTTCATATGTTTTGCATATAAATAAAGGCATAGAATATAAATAGACTTTTATCAAAATTTAAAATAGAATTCAGATTTATAAAACACATATTTATGATTGATATTTGTTTTCATGTAACACAGTAATATCTTTATAATCTACAGAATAAACTCTAACAGAGTTTTGTCTGTTTACAAAGTTATATAAAAGTTATGACCTTTGTAATAATAATCGAAAGAGATATGAAAAGAGAAACAAATTCTAGATATTTATTTCTGAATATTTATTTTTGTTTTTTATATATTTTAGAATCATGCCTCCTACCGTGTCACAAGTCGATCAAAATTCAAAGTACAACGGAATATCTCGCAGTAGAAAGTTTGATGAGATAGAAGAAACAGCTGAAACGAATGATTTGATAGCTAACACAGGAGATTTGACTATGTCGGATTTATGTTCTAAGCAAGTAGCAAAACGAAAAAGAGCAAGTACTGAAGAAAATAATGATTCTCAGTGCGAAGCAGAATCGAGTCAAACTACTACTGCAGTGGAAGTAGATAAAGAAAATAATAATCCACAAATAAATCAAGATGAAATAGTAGAAGAAAATGTCGAAAAGAAACAGAAGACAGAAGGAAAAAAAGAAAAAAAGAGATATGGATTAAGAAAATCTAAAAATACATCACAATCTGTTAAAACCAATCGATGCAATCACTGTAGACAAGATTTGGAGGAAATACACTTCTATCCAGGACACCCAAATAATGCAGAAGAAGAAGCTGTAGCTTTAATTTCGTTTACGATGGATAAAGATGAGCAAGACGTAGAATTTGAAAGAGAAGAAGATCGTAGACCTCAAATTAAGTTGACCAATTTTAGGTATGTATTTTTGTACTTTTGTTAAGATGATATATTTTTAATTATATAAAATCTGTAATGCGCCGATGGTGGTTTAAAGCAATAGATATATTTTAACATTTTATACATTTTCTGTATTTCATATTTTTGTTATTTTTGTTTTTTTGGTAGATAAGTTTTGGAGTTATACAGAAAATTTCTTTTTTAGCGTCTATGACGAAAACGGACATCTGTGTCCTTTTGACACAGGTCTAATAGAGAAGAATGTATTATTATATGTTTCTGGATATATGAAGTTTATTTGGGAAGAAGATTCTTCACCTGAGGGTGGTGTGCCAGCAAAAGAAATGGGTCCAATTGTCGCATGGTATACTACTGGATATGATGGGGGAGAACTTGCATTAATAATTTTCGCTACACAGTACGCAGAATATTATTTAATGGAACCATCCGAAGCTTATGCACCATTTATGAATGCTGTTAAAGAAAAGATATATATGAGTAAGTTGGTTATAGAATTTTTACTGGCTGAAATTAGTCCAACTTACGAGGATTTGCTAAATAAAATTCAGGTAAGTTTGTTAGTATTTTTTAAACATTCTTTGGCATTTTTTCTCGAAGCTCATACTTCATTTTGTTATTACAGACAACAGTACCTCCTAAAAATATGAAGCAATTTACCGAAGAGACATTGTTGCGCCATGCACAATTCATTTGTGATCAAGTTTTATCTTTCGATGACGCTGCCGATTCTGACGACGATCTTTTTATAACAACTCCTTGTATGCGATCTTTGGCAAATTTAGCCGGTATCATTCTCGGCAGAGGGAAATTTGTTCGAATGACTCATCAGCAAAGGCATCAAAGAAGGTTGAGAAAAGAAATTAAGAAACAGACTTGGTCAAAGGCTACTACAACAAAATTGGTCAGCGATATGTTTGAAAATATGTTTGCCGACCAAATTGCTGAGCATGATACAACATCAGTATGTATTATCATCTATTGTCACTTTTTGTGATAAAGTTGTAGAAAAATATCTCAAGTATTTGTTTTTGTAGGGACCCAGAAGACAACGATGCGGTGTTTGTGAAAATTGTTTACAACCTGATTGTGGAGAGTGTAGCAATTGTCGAGATATGAAGAAGTTTGGTGGAAGAGGAACAGGAAAACAAGCATGTAAAAAGAGAAGATGCCCAAATATGGCAATCCAGGTATAGTTACATTTTTTAATAAGAGAAGAGAAGATGTGTATATATTGTACACACACACATCTCTTACTGTATATCTATTGTAATTCTTATGTTAAAATTAATTTATTACTATGTTGTAATATTTATGTAAATGTTAATGCGAATATATAGGAAGCAGATGATTCTGATCCGGAAAATGCAGAATATGAAGATTTGAATGAAGAAGTAACAGAACCAAAAGTAAAAAGAGACTTCAAGGAAAACTCATGTCGAAATCATGTAGTTGTATGGGAAAATAAGGAAGATAAAATTGTTGATGGACGAAGAACATATTATAAATCAGTTATGGTTGGAAATGAAAAACTCGAAGTAAACGATTATATTCTAGTGGAATCAAATAGTCCGACAAATCCTTTCCACATTTATAAAATAATGTTTATGTGGGAAAATGAGAATGGAACAAAACAACTTCATGGAAATTGGTTTTATAGAAGTGACCTTACTGTACTTGGGGAAACTGCGGATCCCAAAGAATTATTTTTGAGCGATTGCTGCGATGATATACCAGTTTCATGTATTAAATCAAAGGCAAATGTTATTTATAAGAAAATGCCTGAAAATTGGTTTGAATTAGGTAAAAAATTATCAAACAAACATATATGCTTGTTAAATTGATTTTTTTACATTTTATTTTATACACGCACGTGTGCACAATATTGTATGTGTTGTAGGTAATACAGACGTAAAAGATGAAATAAATGCAGATGATAAGACGTTCTTTTATAAGATGAAATATATAGTTGAAACCTGTAGATTTGTGGACCCGCCACCGGATATAGAATGTCCGAAAGACCGGAAAGAAAACATTCATCGATTCTGTCCTGTTTGTCATCAAAATACAATAACGGAACATCTTGAGATACCTAAAGTACGAAATATTTAATATTTCTTATTTAAAAAATTATGTATATGTATATACATATGTATATATATATATATATATATGTTTTTGTTGTATTAGAGATTATTCTAAGAGTTTTTGAGGAATTTACTTTTTCTTGTTTGTTTAGGTATATGAATTAATAGAACAAAAAAGCAAAAAGGAAGTGATCTATGGAGTAGTGAAATATAGAGGTGAAGAATATCGAATTGGTAACGCGGTGTTTTTATATCCAAATGCTTTTAAATACAGTCGTGTACGGAAATTTCATACGCCAGTTTTTAATCCGAACGAAGTAGACGAAGAAATGTATCCGGAATTTTATAGAAAAAATTCGGATCTCAAAAGAGGGGGAATGTACATACCCGAACCTTTTCATATTGGTTATATAAATGCGATATACGCTACTACAACTAGTCGATTAGTCGTGGCCTCGGACATTTATATCAAAATAAATAAAATGTATAGACCTGAAAATACTCATCGGGATTCAGACCTAATACACCAAACAGATCTTAACATGGTTTACTGGAGCGACGACAGTAAGTTATGATAATATTTCAGAAGTTTTTTTGTTATATTTTAAATATTCTTAATATCATTCATATCAAAACTAAACATATAATAAGTATAAATTTATAAATATTTAAAAAAGAAATAAGTTTTAATATCTATATATTTTTTAAATATGTCTGATTGTGTGTCTCATTGTAGTATGCAGCGTACCATTCTGTAGTGTTGCCGGCAAATGTTATCTGGCATATTCTGAAAATTTAAACGAATCTATCGAAGAATGGTCCTCTGCTGGTCCGAATAGATTTTATTTTTCCGAGGCATATAACTTTAAAGAGAACAAGTTCGAGGATCCGCCTTACAATGTTGTTAATATATTTAAAACTAGCAAAGGAATTGGAAAAAATAAATTGAAAGCAAAGAATGTAAAATCTACCGAAAACAAGCCAGTTTTAAATAAACCTGTAGATTATCCTACTGTTGAGAGACAATTGAGAACGTTTGACATTTTTGCCGGTTGTGGAGGTAAAATATTATGCAGTGCAAACTTTTACGAAAGAAGCATACAAATTACACATCTTTATTTGATGACAATTTATGTTATAAATTATGCTTCATTCGCAGGATTATCTGAAGGATTGAAGCAAGCGGGAGTCGCCGAAAGTCTATGGGCAGTAGAATATATGGAGCCTATGGCAAATGCATATCGTTTAAATAATCCGAAAGCTATAGTATTCACGGACGATTGTAATACATTATTGCGAAAAGTGATAGATGTAAGTTTATGTTATATTATTACAGTCTGTAATAATTTTTGCATAATATACAAATATTATTTTTTTGTTTCGACAATCTAATAAAATAGAACTATTTTTTTAGGGCAAAAGTACAAACGAAAAAGGTCAGAAACTACCTCAGAAAGGAGAGGTTGAATTCATGTGCGGTGGACCACCGTGTCAGGGTTTCAGTGGCCTGAATCGTTTCAACCGACGCCAGTATTCGTTATTTAAAAATTCCCTCATTGTTACGTATTTGTCGTTCTGCGATTATTATAGGCCAAAATTTTTCTTAATGGAAAATGTGCGAAATTTTGTTTCCTACAAGAAAGGCATGGTGTTAAAACTGACTCTGAGGTGTCTCATTCAGATGGGTTACCAATGTACATTCGGTGTTCTTCAAGCTGGCAATTACGGAGTGTCACAAACAAGAAACAGGTTTTTTTTTAATTTTTTGTTTTACTTGAAATATCGACGTTGCTGAAATATTGTTATTAATGATAATTTAACAATTTATAGAATGATACTCTTAGCCGCTGCACCTGGAGAAATACTTCCCAATTATCCAGAACCTACACACGTATTCAATATTTCAAAGCATTTCTGTGGTACTTCTGTGGATAATAAAAAGGTATTTTTTTAATATTTTCCTTTTTATAACATATTTATGATGTATTTGAATAAATAGTTTGCTAAATATGCTGCAATGTTAAAAGTTTGTTAGCAATGAATATAATATTCTAAGAATAATTACATTTTTTGATAAACACACGTAAGCTGTCATCATGCAACACACATTTTAGTATCTCACCAATTGCGTGTGGAAGACAAGCGCACCATACAGGATGATCACAGTGAGAGATTCTATGTGCGATTTACCGGAAATAAAATGCGGCAATGCCAAAGAAGAAATGTCTTATCTAAGCGAACCACAAACGCATTTTCAAAGACAGGTAATGTCAAAGAAAATTTTTCAATATATAGTTTTTTGTTTTCTTTCCTTAAAAGACGACTGTTTGAATGTAATCAAAATTACATTCGTTCCGTTTCAGATGAGAAACAGACAAGACTCAGTATTAACAGATCATATATGTAAAGAAGCGACACCCTTAATGGAAGCGCGGATGAAATATATTCCAACTGCACCCGGTTCCGATTGGCGCGACTTGCCGAATATCAGGGTGCAGCTGAGCGATGGGACCTACACAAAGAAACTGTAAATTTGATATCAATTATGTGATTTCTTATTTTCTTGTATTTAAACTATCTATAATTTTCGATTCTTTTTTTCTTCAGGGAATATCTGTATCATGATAAGAAAGCTGGAAAAAGTTCGACGGGCGCATTGCGCGGAGTGTGCAGATGCAGTACTGGTGCATCTTGCGATCCTACTGACAAACAATTTAATACTTTGATCCCATGGTGTTTGCCGCACACCGCAAACCGAAATGGTCAATGGACGGGTTTATACGGAAGACTCGAATGGGATGGATATTTCGGCACAACTATTACCAATCCGGAACCGTTAGGCAAACAGGTAATGTGAACCGAAATGAATAACATCTCTATTCGACTAATATAACAGATCTGTAATAGATCTATGAAGCTTAAATATTTCAAAATTGACAATAATTTTTTATATAAAAATTTTAATATAAACATTTAGCATAAAAGATAGAATTATATTAGTTTTCCTGGCTTGTTAGAATAAGCAAGTTAACTCCTTTCTCCCAATTTCTCGGATGTCGTCTCGAGTCGAAACGGACTTCAAATGCGACAATTAATGTTTTTTTTTTATTTTTCAGGGTCGTGTCTTACATCCATCGCAAAATAGACTTATAAGCGTGAGGGAATGCGCAAGATCCCAGGGATTCCCAGACTCTTTTCGTTTCTACGGCACTATAATTGACAAGCATCGACAGATCGGTAACGCGGTACCACCACCGTTGGGAGCTGCTATTGGATACGAAATAAAAAAATGCATCAGCAATAAAACAATATCGTCAGATACTGCACTTGTAAAAAGCCATGCTAAAACCGCGATCAGTTCAAACGTCAACAACAATAATGAAGTTGCTGTCGAAAAAAGTGCAGCAACGGATCGGATCGAAGACAATCCGGTTTTAAAGGCTAGCACTAGTTCTATGAACTTCACATAAAAAACTTGGTTGCATGAGTTTACGTAAGAATGTGTAAAATGCATCCGCTTTGAGCGCTTGACGCGCTTTGAAGTTTATCTTTATTTTAGAAAAGAGCAACAAAGATAGACTGACGCTTAAAACACGCAAGCGCTCAAAGCAAACGTCCTTTTAAAAAAAAATTGCATAATCACAAAAATATCAATAATTTTTAAATCCTTTTTATCACAGGACATAACAATTCTTTTACATATGTTTTTCTACTTTTCTTTCCCATCAAATACTTCTTCAATTTAAACTAAAACTACTACTCAGTATTAAATAACTTCAATCATTGTAAGAAATATTTGATTTAATTTGTATATTGATAAAGATGTGATGAGAGATCTTATTATATAGAATAATTATAGCTAGAAATTTACTAAACGCGCAAGTTTTTTAAATATAAGAATGTTGAAATAGATTTATAAATGTTATATTGCAATCGGATAATTGTTTTTATCCAAAAGTGCTTAGGTTCACGTTTCACCATTTGCGCGGTTCTTACGCAAAATAATTGAATTATTTGCACTCGATACAGAGAGGTTTATCTTTTTATATACATAATACATGTTGATCTTTTTATATATATATAACATATGCATGTATTACCAAATATACATATATAGAAAGATTATGTTTTTCACACACGATACATGTATTATATAATATATAAAGAAAGATATAGGTTTTATATATCTTTATATAAAACCTAAAATAATCAAATACACACGTAGCTCATGTAGCTTATATTTAATAATAATGTTAAGTTATAATAATAATTTTTTATCGATTTTAACTTTTAAGATTAAAAACAAAATACAAAGGTTTTAGTAATTACATAAGTGAAAATTTAATACAATTGTAAGTAAGAATTAATACAATCTCAAGTGTTTTTATTTTTTTTAATTAAAAAAACGAATAGAAGAAAGTTTGTAAGTATAAGATGTGTACGTACAATTATAATTCATATACACACACACACAGTTGTTTGATTGTTTACTAATTTGAATAATATATTCTTAAGGAATATATTTGTACATCTTTGGCCAACAATAAAGCATATGCAAAATACGAAAAATGTATGTGTAAATATCCAAGTATTCTGTGTCGCACAATAACAGCTTAATCATTTTTCGATGAGCTTTTATTTATTTCAAAAACGCGCTGTAAGAGAGAAAAAGATCGCACGATAATCTTTCCTTGTTGCTTCTGCGTTCTTTTATACATATATAGTTGCATTATAAAGCACGTGTATTTGCGTGTCAGCTGTTAAAGTTTTCTGATTCAGTAAAACTAAGAGAAGCTTCTTCTATTTTCTCTTTTGTTTCATTCCTCACAAAAGAGAATTGTGTGCGGTACAGAATTGAATTTAACTTTATCAGGTGATTTAATTAATCCCGAAGGAGTGATCGAACTCAACTTAACCGCCCTAACCTATTTGGTAATTTAAACAGCAGAATTGCCAACGATAAAATTTCCAAACTGTATAAAAAAATTTGTCGCTTTCTCCCTATATACAATCTGATATCTCTCCACGTGTCGTGTGACAGATATCCTATCAGGTTAAGTAAATATAGTTTATATGAAGTCACTTTAAAGTCTGCTTTAATTCTAAGATCCATAAAATACTTACAAATATTCAAGATATTACTGTGTTATTTCCCACATATTGGCAATTTTGAATTCGCCGGCAATTTGACATTGTTTTCACATTTCTCAAGTGTCAACCGTGTACCAATATTGTATCATACTGCACCATGATGGATTTGAGTTCGTTTCAAAACATCGTGAATGCGAAATTTAATCGAGATTCTGACGGGTACATTCAGTACGGAACTGCTGGCTTTCGAACGAAGTAAGTATTAAACTTTTGAAATTTTATTAATCGCGTCTGTGTGAAAGACGCTCGTTGATTTGGTTGTATAAAAAATATTAGAAAGTTAAGAAGCTGTTTTTTAAAAATACTGATAAAATCGCAGAACATATTCTTTTTATATTCTCTGTTTTTGTTTATAAAATAATATATATACATATATATATATTATATATGTGTAATTGTAATTACACATATAATATTATATATGTGTAATTGTAATTACACATATATAATATTATATATATGTGTAATTACGGTTATAGTTATTTTTTCATACGTGTATCCATTTCAGAGCTAGTGTTCTGAAGCATGTTTTATACAGAATGGGTCTTTTAGCTGTGTTGAGATCAAAAGTGAAGAAAGGTAAGATCAAAAGTTTTATTTTTTTTTTCAACAAAAAGTCACGTTTTATCAAATATAAATTTCTCACAGCCGCCATAGGTTTAATGATTACCGCAAGTCACAATTTGGAGCACGATAACGGCGTCAAACTTGTCGATCCAAACGGTGAGATGCTCGAAGCTTCCTGGGAGACAATAGCTACGAAGTTAGTTAACGCGCGAGACAGCGATTTGATGGCTACATTGAGTCGCATACAAGTGGAAGACAATATTGATCTGTCGGTACCAGCTACAGTGATAATAGGAAGAGACACGCGTAAAAGCAGTATTTCACTGTTACATGCCGCGATCGAGGGAATCACAATCTTAAAAGGCACCGTTGTAGACTTGGGACTGGTTACAACCCCGCAACTGCATTACGTTGTAATGTGCACCAACACCAACGGTGCTTACGGAGATCCGACACTGCAGGGTTATTACACGAAACTTGCAACGGTGTTCAAAAGACTAAGGGGTGCCGAGAAACTCAACGGAAAATACAGAAATGAGATATTTCTGGACGCTGCGAACGGTGTCGGTGCTATCGCGGCGAAAGAATTGCTGAAACACATGGGAACTGATGTCATGAGTGTCACTTTATTCAACGATGGGGATGGAGAGTTGAATTTGAAGTGCGGCGCGGATTACGTCAAGGTGCAACAGGCACTACCTTTAAACGCTCCGTCCGAACCGTATGTCAGATGCGTCAGCATAGACGGGGATGCCGACAGAGTCGTCTACTTTTACACAGACCGTGAAAATAAATTTCATCTTTTGGACGGCGATCGAATAGCGACCCTGGTGGCCGCTTATTTCAAGGAGTTATTAAAAACAAGCGGCTTATCCTTGGAATTGGGCCTGGTGCAAACCGCGTACGCCAACGGCGGTTCGACCGATTATATTTCAAACGTGTTGCAAGTTCCGGTTGCATGCGTGCCAACCGGTGTAAAGCATTTGCACAAAAAAGCGCAGGAATTCGACATCGGAATTTACTTCGAGGCGAACGGGCACGGAACTGTTGTTTTCAAGGATACCGCCAAGGAAGCTATCAAGAATCATGCTGAGAACGCTACGCTTTCAGAAACACAAAGAGAAGCTTCTACGAAGCTGAGAGACGTCATCGATTTGATAAACGAGACAGTCGGCGATGCTCTGAGCGACATGCTGTTAGTCGAAACGATATTACATGCCAAGGGCTGGGACATTATTGAGTGGGAAAAAAGTTACACTGATCTACCGAATAAGCAACTTAAAGTCCAAGTCAAAGATAGAAATGTTATAACGACAACGAACGCGGAAAGATGTTGCTTAACTCCACCTGGTTTGCAAGAAGAAATCGACAAAGCTGTCGCGAAGTATCCAAAAGCCCGAAGTTTTGTTAGGTATATGTAATATCTTTAATATTGTAAATTCTTATTTATACAAAGTCTTGTTCAACAAAAACTCGATAAGTACAATTTTTCACGCGCACGAAATTCCAATCGCAATTTTTTTGCAGGCCTTCCGGAACTGAAGACATTGTGCGAGTATATGCGGAAAGTGAGAACTCAGAAGATGCCGGCAAGTTAGCCACGGAAGTAGCTTTACTTGTGCAAAAACTTGCAGACGGCGTCGGATTCAGTTAGATTTTATCGCAATAGGATTAATATCCGTTGTCGCACGCGATATCGTACATGATAAATCAATAATAATCGGAAAATAATTGCTCAGTTTTCAATTTACACATATCATGTTTTGAATTTCAATACAACACTATAAAACAGAATCAAACAATAACGCATAAAACAGTATTAAAAGCTATTTTTCTACAAATATGTTGAAAAGTAAGATTTTAACAGTGCAGAAACTTCTATTTTTTTAACTTTTAAAAAGTTGAAATATCCCATAGTACATACATACGTTGTATTTTTATAAACTTGACATATTACATTTATTATTTGTAGTAACTTTTCAAGCTTTTAAACATTTACACTGTCACTGACTGATAGTTTATCGCTAATATGAAAATGATAAGGATAGGATAAGGATTAAAGGAATACAAATAAACTTTGTATACTATACTATTTAAGTACTTACCACTTTTTTACTCGCCCGCTTTAGAGCAAGAATATATAATTCTATGACTGATAGTCAATTTTGAGATTTTTTTTTTTTGATAAAAGAAGCCTAGAATTAAAAACATAAGGAGAAAGAATGTAATGCAAAGTTTTATCTTTAAACTTGACTTAAATATTTATTATTTTCTGTAACAAAACTATTTCAATACATTGCATAAAACAAAACACTCACGAGTGATAGTTGTAATTTCATATTTTGTACCTGTGTGTTTTTTTCTTTCAGGTAAAGACATTTCTCCCCGCTCAGGCGTTACTGTCTTTCCTCTTTTCACACCTAGCTCTCCTTCCGGGCATGCAACAAGTTCACGATTTCTGAAGTTTATTAGGCGTTCCCATTGAGTTCATCTCAATGTTCGTCAGTCTGTCCTCATCCCGCTTGAAATCTATTAAAAAAGTATTTATATAGAACATGTATATGATCGATCTTACTAATTGAGGGCTTAATGTATTGTAACTAGCTTGTAGCACTATTTTTTCGTATGAATGCCAGCTATTATTCGGAGCAGTTACTGATAATTAGTAATATGCAATTGTCGTAAATTTCTTCACTTTTACAAATTGATTATTTAAAAATTACTATTTATATTTTCGTAAAATGAGAAAGAGTGTATTTTTGAAAATGCCTGGTATAAGTTCTAGTGAGAGAAACGTAATACGTCAATTGACCAGTTAATAGGAGCGCTGTGCAGGTCGACAATTTGAGAAAATCATTTCTGCGACATTCTTCTACCGACACCAAGATACGATGTGTTTCGCAGACATATACCATATCTTATTTATGGCGCTTTAATTTCATCGCGAACGAACGGGTTGAAACTTCCAGAAATTTTGCGGAAAAATTCGCCGGTAATAAAACATATTAGCGAATGATCGCAGATTCCGGCAATAAAAAAAAAATAAATAAATAAATAAAAAATAAATAAATAAATAAAACAATATGCATCTTTTCCAATTCACGCATCGCATTTATGTATCTTACGCTCTAATTCCATCTCGTAAATAAACGCGTTTCTTTAAAAAGGTGATAAAAAGTTTGACACAAGTTTGCAAATACTTCATAAAACTTTCAAGTAAAAACAGTAGAAATATTTGGATTTTCTTTGTAAACTCTGTGTAATAAGATATATTTGATATATAATTCGACTTATAAAAATATTTAAACTTGTATTATTTATTAGTTCACCATAAAATATGTTTAAGATAATTAGAACTATAAACATATAAAAGTTCAAAAATATTGTTTAAGGTTTTGTATTTGAAATATTATGAAAGTGTTAAGTATTAAATTTTCAAAACAAGTAGCATGGATCAAAGAAGAGATCTTTTTATCAAACTGAAACTCTGACAGAGAATTTGAATTAACAAAAAATATTCATGTAAGAATAATTTAGAAAAATATAATCAAGATCTGTTTCGATAAATATATCCAAGAGCGTAGAAATTAAATATTTAATTAAGACACTGTGCGAGTAAGTGGCAAAGATAGAATTAGAGTCGATGCATTTCTATCGCAATATCGCAGAGCATACGGATATTACCAAAAAGCAGCCGCTTTTTTTTTTTTTTTTTTTTTTTTTTTTTTTTCTTCGTTCTTTTTTGTTCGACCGGACATTCTCCATTCGCATTTATGGAATCATCGATAATACTATAGCAGTAGGCCCGAGGGCGCTTGGTTTTTTCTCAACAGATAAAGTATTAAAAAAACTCGCACGCGTTGAACATACCTTCTTGCTTCAAATTCAAAGCACGCCAGCTTTGAGCGCAAACGCAATTTGTGGCGCATTATCCATATATCGCAGGTTGGTTTATTCGCCAATCGTCGCATCTATCGGGTAGCCACGCATAGCGAGTAATCGTCGTAATCGGTTTCTTCAATAATCGCAGGTCGCCGCAAGCCGCCAGCAGGATAATGTACGGTAAACGCATTCACCGCACATTCACAAATCGACGTTTCATCCTAACTAAGTAAACTGCACCAGCTAGATGTTGACGTTATGCATTGTTATCAAGAGTTGTGTATCTTTCCATGTTTACTTGGAAAAAAACTTTATGTTTTGACACTGTTACTGGATTAAATTTTCAGTTTTTTAATGGAGCACGTTTTTACACACTTAACTTGCCTAAAAATTATTCTAGAACATAATTTAAGATTACAATGCACAACGTTGTTAAATTAAAAATTAACATTAAGTATCATAGTTGGACGCACGCTGTAAATACTATAAATTTCTTTCGTTCGCTCCTATG
>QVOA01013228.1:0-16589 GCA_014825685.1 Pseudomyrmex cubaensis
CTCTCTCTCTCTCTCTCTCTCTCTCTCTCTCTCTCTCTCTCTCTCTCTCTCTCTCTTGTGTCCCTCTCGCCGTATCGTCCTTTTCGCAGTCGAGTTTCTCGGTTCTTCAGTTTCCATCCTATCCCTTTGCGAGAGAACACATTCACCACCCGCAAACAACAATATCACGACGGCTTCATTGTGTCCTCAGTGGCGGATTACGCATCTGTTGCAGTTACGTGTCTCATATTTGAAGAATCCGCAAAGTCAGTTGAACAACCAAAAAAAAAAGAAAAAAAAATGGATTAAAATTGTTATCATTTTAAGATCGATAAATTAACTTTTGAAAGGTGTTAAAAATTACTTACTTCTAGAATATACTCTGAACTAATTTTTACCCAAGTTTTTCTATTACATGTTTATGGCATAATCGGATTTCGGTCAATTCCGGTCCTAGTTTCTCAGAGACTGAAGATGCCTTTGTTCGTCTATTGTTACAAGCGCTGTTCGTATTCCACGCAACGTGCCGCTGTATTATCGGCTTGACTTAGTTGCGGGCTGAGTGGAAGAACTTCTCTTCTCTCACGTCGAAGTTTCCGTGCCGATACACCGATTCCGCGCACGATGCGCATCTTGCCTGTGTAATGCGCTCCGAAACGCGCGGCTGTCGGGGACGCCGTTAATTATGAAGTCGATAACTCGTATATTTGGAGCAACCCCGCCGGAAATTTTGGCGGAGTTGGGCGAAACGCGCGTAGAATCGATTATATCGGATAATCGACGTTTAAGTTACGTTGATAAGTTGTAAGAAAATTGTTTTCATTAATAACGTTGCAGTGCAATTTTACATAAAAAAGAGAAGCAAAGAAGTGAGAAAACACTTTAACGTTTTAATATTCTATCGTTTAATATTAATGATCGCTTATGTTTATTACAGAACAGATTTTTCGTGATAAAAAAACCGCGCTTCCTTCTTGCGGTTCTCGCAGCAAAAAAGACCTCGTGCAAAACGCTCGTCGATCGATTAATCGTTTCGCGGTAATTCTATGCAAAGTTAAGTCAGTGTCGGACATCCAATGAGAGTCGTAACTCTCGCGAGAAATCGCCTTGTGGTCTGCGCGTTCCATTACAAGCACGCGGTGTAACGTTAATTTTTATGCTTCGTGAATCCTTTCTCTTTACGTTTTTTCCCGATCATTTTTTCGTTTTTTCTCCTTCCCCCCGACTGATTTATTATTTTATTCTAAGCGTTCGGTGTGTTAGTGGTGGCTTAACTGTTTAACGATAGCCGGATATCATGAAAATTTCACGTCGGGAAAATCGTCGGACGCGCCCGATGAAAAACTTAATTACCGTTACAAAATATTTAACGGAAAAAAGAAAATTATAAAAGATAAATACAGTGGAAATTTCTCATTTCCACTGAGATTTAAGGAAGTTTCATTGAGCAAAAGAAGCTTTAATAGGTACGGAGGAAGAGAACAGGCTATCTGATATCTTGGTGTTATTATTTCAATTATAAACGGAAAATCGTTTTTAATCTTAAACTTTATTATTTCTACTTTATTATATTTTTTTGTAAAAAAAATATATGTATAAAAAGAAGAGAGAGAAAGAGAGAGAGAGAGAGAGAGAACCACTAAAGTTTAATATATTTTAACGAAATATGTTATTGACATAATTTTTTTAAATGATTTATACATGAAATTTCTCTTAAATGTACAAATGTCGCAGTATGCAGCACGCGAAACATAAAGTATGGAATGAAATTTGAGAGAATATTAAATGCGGTCGGTTGCTATCGCGAAGCTAGTCGGATGTCGCAACTGCCTTAAATCTCGCGTGTACCACTGACTCTCCCACATCGTGCGCGCTGTCTCGTTGTTTTAATTTGTCGCTTCGGACAACGGCCGGAGCCGCGGTAATACCGTTCTTTCGACTTATTTGCATTATCCGAGCAGCGGCGTAATGAAACGCGCGCACCCTTCCCCAAAGGCAGACGCGAGAATCTATAAGGCTTAATCGGATTCGCCCCGGGTCTTGAATGAGCGTCCAACCTGCTCGGGGAAAAAAAATTCCCAGTCGGCTTAATTGCTTATATCTGTTCTATTTATATTCGAGGTGTTCTGAAAACTGTTGCGATAGCATTAGTTGTGTGTGTGTATTTTTTTTTTAATAAAATTTTTTTCAATAAAAACATATGAGCTTTTTGTTTGTTCAATATATTGTAAATATTAAATGTAAAGTCTCCTTTGTTAAAATTAAATCCTTTCCCCATAAAAGAGTGTCTTTAAGTTTGTTGAATATTTTTGTAGTATCTTTTTTTCGAATTTGTTTGTTTCGAAACACCCTGTATCGCGATTGTCAAACGCGATAACCGTAATGCACACGTCCGAGTGAGTTTCGTTTCCCGCGTTTGCTTTCTAGCTCACGTCCTTTGTTCCGTGGCTCGTCTTCCGCAATTTGCGTTCCACAGCCGTTCTCCGCGCATTTCTCTCTCAATGCTTTCTAGCGACAACCCTCGTTCGCTCTATCACTCTCACCCTTTCAAATATCGACGTCTAATGGAGATGTCTCGGCGCCGCATACTGTTTATTCAAATCGCTTAGTATCCAGTCGCACCCCCTTCTAACGGAACACTTAGCGACGCTAAGTCCTGAATCAATATTTTCAATCTCAAGGTTGAAACTTTCTCATCGCACTGTCTTAAAAAGAGACGAATAAAAAGCTTTCTTGCTGCGAAGAAATCTGATTACACCTAACAATCTGAATTTCATAAAAAGTTTACACGCGCACTGCTCGAAACAATTATTGTACTTTATTTGTAAAAAAAATACGTAATATATTATTGATCGACTTAAATATTTTACGGGCCTATTTAATACGCATTAGAAGTCTCACTATCAGAAATCACAAGTCGATTTTGGATATCGGTTAGCGCGATTCGCGACGAATGTTCAATAATCTCTGACCGTGTTCATGCTTTATCGATAAGCCCGCGGGAACAGTTGGCATTCTCGTGGGGCGACTATTTACTCAGCTTCCACGCGATCTCGTTGGTCAGAGCCGTGTGGCTACACCGCGGCCGGCAACGCGATCGAATGTGCTCCGTTATGCTCTAGAGTTCACAGTGTACATAGAGCCGATACGCGCATTTACACACAGAGAGTAGTTCGGTAACGGTATTTCTATCGGATATACTGTCTACGTTGTAAAGAGCCCGTTCGGCAAATCCGACAGAGAACATCAATATAGGTACCTACTAACACGATGACAGCCTTTTGAGCTAGGATTCTCCTTATGTAATGCGAGACGCGGAAGGAGAGATGTAAGTGGACACTGGTTACGTGACCTCGGGCACTTGCAATATTGTAGATCCATTCGAATCTACCGTAATCGCGACGTTGCGCATTTTCACATGTTACATTAGTACGCGATATTTTTGCTTTGTTCTTTTGTAATGACTATGCGCATTAAGGGGATCCTAAAGTGGGTCTGTTTTATTGATAAAACTGCATTTTTTACTAATCTTTTTTCTATGTGGATTGATAAATCCTTTTCTACAGTTAAAGTACATACAACAGGGATCTGGAACATCCAAATTTGTATAAAAAATTGAAAAAAAAAAAGTTTTTTAAACTTCACTATTTTTCACTATTTTTTTTTAATTGTGGAAAAGGATTTATTAATTCACACGACCAAAAAAAAGATTAGTGTGCGCAAAAAATGCAGTTTTATCGATAAAACAGACCCATTTTAGAATCCCCTTAATAATACTTTCTGCGCTAACATCTGCTATGTGCGAAGCACTTTTATTGAAAAAAAGTCAAAATGCAGATTTTCCATGAATTTTTATTTCAAGCGAGAATAAAAACATCTTGGCATTTTTTTCTTTTTTTATTTTTTTTATTTTACCGGTCGCCACGAGAGCAGGTAAGAAATAGAATTCGCGTAATAGATGGTAGAGAAGCGCGTTCGCTCAGGCGGAAAATCTGCACGATATTACGCGCCTCTTACGTCTCCGGGGGAGGGGATAAAAGACAAATGACATAGGTGAGAAAACAATGGTACACGCTTTTTTTATTCTTCTGCATTTTGCGATTCATCATACTGCCGCGCTTTCTCTAACATTTATGCAAATATTATGCCAATGCTTCAAATTTGTGAGATTTGTTAAAAACAAATTAACGACGTAATTAAATTTGTTATATTTGTTCAAAAAATAAAATTTATATCATCTGAAGAAACAATATTTTCTATTTTCCTAGTAGCCCTTTTTGTATGTTTTGAGAACTTGATCCATATTGTACTACGTATTTATTGGAGAAAATGTTCGGAAATTTTTCTCTCCACGTTCTTTGCTCGATAACTTTTATTCCGGCGAAAAACAATGTCGAAAAATTTTATTTTCCTCACGCTTTATACACTCACACCCTGAATTTGCGTTTTTAAACAAGAGCAAATATATATAGCACGAACTACTACTAGCACATATTCCGGCTAAATTCCACTGCATCCGAGAAAATCCGTTAAAATGCATACGTTTACGAAGACTTAAATTCCATAAGAATGTTCACCGTATATTGTTCTTTTCTCGTCTCACTTTTTTGAATATCTGAAAATTTCAAAATGATTAAAACACGATCGATTTCTCTTGCTGCTTAAAAGTGAAATATACAGAAGTTTCTCCACTGCAATATTAATAAGAGAGAAGATTATGCAACTGTCGCATAATTAACACGATTTTGTTTGTTAAAAGAAGAAAATTGTAAAATGCTTGAAGGTCTTATAACTCGAGTTGTATAACTGGCTCGATTAACCGATGCGCAGCAGCTTCGGTACTTGGTCGCGAGAACTGACGATCCAACGCGAACAAGCGACAAAGCCTTTCAAAAGCGATTAGCACTCGAGCGAGATAGATACTCAAGATGTCTGGAGTGCCTCTCATTTCGCGACACAGAGTGAGAAACATTTGAGATACATAGCACCTTCTCCGGCCACAGAAGACTCGCGACGGAGCAATAAAATGACGGTAGAAAGTCGTCTGCCAAATTGAATTCACGAACGGTTGTAAACTGTAATTCGAGAGGAGGATAATGATGATTCGCCAACGAGACGGGAATAAGCCGCTGTTTAATGAGATATACATCGCAATTACTGCGCGGTGGTCAGGCTCGAATTATTTCGAATTGTTCGAAGTAATTGCAGGAATCCGACGCGGCAGTGATCCGCTAATGTGCGCTCGCACATTTGTATCGTTATTAACATTTTATCGTATTATATTGTTAATAGATTATTAAAATTCAAGTTAATGAAGGAATTAATAATAATATTATACAATTCACGTGAATCGCGTTGGCTTCAAACTTTGAGTGCGTGCACTTGTAAGGCCGCGCGCGGGGCTCGGCTCGCCCCGAATGCACCGAAAAAGCGCATCGAACGCGCAACGATGTGGTAGTTGTGTGTTGCGTGCATGCACGCAGAATAACGGTTCTCCCCTAAAGTGTAACACCGCGTCGTCGTTCTCGTTCATGCATGCCGCGCCCCATTTCGCACGAGTTTTATGCAACCGCCTGTAAAATGTTTCGCTCATCGCGCGCGCGGAAACGGTCCGATGACCTGCTTAATTCCGTTGGTGTAAACTCGTCGTCGTATAATTTTCTGAATACACTGCAGAGCAAGAGCGAGTCATAAAGAGCTCTTGAGTTTCCTCTTCCACTTCGAAAGTTAAATATCTCAATGTTTGAAGCGGAAACGTATGAATGACGTAAAACTAAACTGCGATGAGTAATCAAGCATGTCAGATTTCTGAATTATTGAACTTTCGAGAGTGTGTTTTGAGTTTTGCAAAAATGAATTTTTAGACAGAAAACGTTTTGAGTCTAAGAAATTGGAATAAGTAGTAAAAATCTATATAAAATAGCCGAAAGCTCTTTCATGGACTGACATGGGCCAGACGCTCAAAAATTGCGCACTGGTGTTTCTAGTAAAAATTAGTTTTTTTTAAACGCTTATATCTTCGAAACTACTAGAGATTTTTCAATTTGTTTTTTTTATCGACGCAGAATCGTTCGAACTTTCAAAAAAGAAAAATTGAAAAATATTAATTTTTCGCGGTTTTTAATTTTAAAAATCTCACAGACCGAGTCAGTTTAATTAGACACTTTTGAGAGTCAGTCCATCCAAAAGATTAAAAATTACGATATTTAATAACGTGATAAGATAACAATAATTAAATGTAAATAATTCCTAATTGTGCGATTCTCTTATTATTGTTGGGAACTTCGCATCCCGATAGAGAAGCCAAACAGCAAGCTGTAACTTTCATGCTGCTGAACGATGAACGCGAATACGCAACGTGTACAGCACTCGCGTGTACTCAAAACAAGAAACACTTCGACACGGAGAGTCTGAAAGCCTATATCCCGCGGAATATTCAGGAATCGCGCAATTCTATATAGAAATTTCCATTCTCCTCCAGGAAGAGTTTCCGTTCGACATGAGAGACAAGTTATCTCGCCGAAAGGTGGAATTCATTACCGCGCTCGCTCGCTCGTTCGCTCGCTTGGCTTTCTCGCTCATCTGTTTCGTCTTCCCAGCTAGCTGGCAACCCTTTCAATTTCACGCTGCCTTCTTCCGGTTTAAAGCTCATCGCACATCTCATTCGCCGTTGCAACTTACAGCTGCAATCGGCTGAAAAGAACGACGCGGCGATATTCCGCGGATTGAGAAAAAAAAATGAGGTCCGCAAGGGTTCGTTTGGCTTGCGCATACACTTCATTTCGCGTAACCCGTCGAAAAACGGGTCGCTCGATAGATTACGCGTATTCATCCGTGTCAATGTCAATTCAACTGGCCGAAACGAAATGTGTTCTGCCGAGATAAGCGAAATATATATTCTGCGTTTACAAACAGCATGCATAACGTTTGTGTAAACACATATTGTCTCTGTTGCTACACGAACGAATGAATGATTGAATCGACGATGATATTTCCATTTCATACGAATATGTAACCGGAAAAATATTATTCGCGTCATAAGGCTAATATAATTAATTTTCAAACTCTAGATTAATAAATAATTTGACATAAACGCATTAATGAAACAAAATTTTTCAATAAAATTTACTACTTCAAACTTTGAGTATTAAAAAATTGATAACATCACAGTAATAAAGAAAAAAATATATCTAAGTAAAAGAAAATCTTTTCTTTTGTGAAATATTATTTTGTATTTTTTTATATCGATTGCATTTTATATTTTTTATATCATTTGCATTTTCTCCTTTTAATTAATTTAATCGTAGTGATGTATCATAACTAAGTAGTTATTATTGCCATTATTTATAACTAGGTAGTTATTGCCATTATTTAAATTATCTTTATGAAATGTAAAGATAAAATATATAACTAGATAATCTATAAAGTGTATATGCTTCTTTTTTCAAACAAACACTTTATTAAAACAAACACTTTATTTATACACACATGTACACACATTAATTTCGCTAATCTAAAATTACAATCCTCAGGCAGAGCAAGGCTGTCGCTAACAAGCGATGCACAAGTGGGAGCTGAAAACTGATTCAATAAAACACGATTTTACCAACAGTTCATAGCAGATTGAAACGCAGAAGCATGCACATCGCTCGTGCGCGCGCACTCACACACACACACACACACACATCTCACCGTCTCACATTCCTAATAATTCTGGGTCACTGAACTATGCGTTTGGCGAACTGACGAATCAAAGAGATACACGTGTACAAGCCGTCGAAGCGTATAAAGTGTACCCGCAGTCGCGACAACGACAAGTGTCTAATCGAATTAGCAATTGTTAACTGGGCGTAACTCCGTGAACTAGAATTTCAAGCAAACACAGAAAAGACACACACACACACTTTCTCTCTTTCTCTCTTTCTCTCTCTCTCTCTCTCTCTCTCTCTCTCTCTCTCTTTCTATCTCTCTATCTCTCTCTCCCTCTAACATTCACATTAAATATATTTCCGTAGTGTATACGTGAAAAAATGTGGAAAAAACATAATCACGTGCAAACGTTAGATTATTTCTCATCAATGAAATTTTATAGAAGATAACACACACAATTTGTATCGTTAAAGTTTACTTTTATTCGTTACAAATAAATCGCGCAAAATATTATTCTACAATAATAATCTCAAGATTTTGACTATTGTTTTAGTTGATTAGATTCCATTTTGCTTTGTCAAGACATTAAGCGCAACACAAGGGTTAGATTCTAACAAAGCCTAAAGGTGAAATAAATTTCGACGCGCGAACTTCGTAAACGACGAAAGAAAGACGATTCCCTTCCTTTACGGGGGGACATTAGCCTCATTGGTTGTATCCTGGGGCCAATAGCAAACGGCGTGAACGTAGTTCTCGAGGGAACGTTGCAACGCCGTCGCCGGATGGCGAAAAGGGACTGCTCTAGATTCTAGCTTCGGTTTGGAGGGAAAAAGGGTTCCTGGGAGCTCTGAATCGAGGGAGAATAGACGGTAGATAAAGAGAGTTACGGTAATTGCCGGGTAGAGACATAGAGGACCGAGATAGAAAAAGAAGAAATTTCGACGTGAGACGGGTTTGCCGAAGTAGTACAGCGCGCGCAGGATGTTTCAGAAGTCGCTACTCCGACACAAATACTTAGAAGCTGAGATCTAAAAGTATCAAAAATTCTCAAAGTTTTGAAATGCCGTTTATCGAGAGCTTCTAAGTTATGGATAAATAAAAACTAGACAACATGAAAAATGTATTGTCAAATTTTGTTCTATGTAAATCTAGAGAGACATTTTTTATTTGTTTAAATCAGGAAAAAAACAATACTGTAATATTTATCAAAAAAATCTATTTATTTGCTTTAAATTCAGCAAACAACTTACTGCTGAAATAAGGTTGCAATACCTGGCGCGCCGTATATTTTATATCCTCGATAGTATTTTCACAGGACTTTGTGCGCGCGGGCGAAAGAGAGCATCCAGCGGTACACGACTGTTTCGATGTTCCAGCACGCGGCTATAAAATATGAAACGAAAAATAACGACGAGACGGTAGAGAAGGAAAAGGTGGAAAAGGAGAAACAGACAGATAGACAAGTCGATGTGCTCGCTTATATAAAGTATGAAAGTATTTTCTCGTCACGTTCGGAAGCGGCGATACACTCGGGAAGACGCTACGTGCTCATCGATGATGCCGTATAACCTTCTGCCGTACACGCGAAGAATTCTCTTTGGCGATACGCGATCGCGCGAGGTCCGAAACGTCTCGAGCTTAAATATTGCAGGGTGTCGGGAAAATTTCAACTTCTTAATTTAGGCACCATCTCCCGCTTCTCTCCCGCGGGGATTGGTCCGACGGGACATCAAACGCGAACGAGTTCTTTTAGTTTTTCGCGAAACGACGACCGGCTGCTTGGCCGGTGAGTTTTAAAGAGAGCCTTTTTCTCTCCTCTCTCTCTCTCTCTCGCTCACGAGTAATTTAATTAACGCTTACGGAGCGCCCGCGGAAAACAAAGTGAAGGAGAGGCTTCCTCCTCTCTTTTTCCTACACTTTTCTCGCTTTCCTTTTCCAGCTCGTTCCACGGGATCGACCCGGGACTCAGTCTCCACTTTCTCCGTAGTTCATCATGAAAGAAACGAAAAAAGGTCGGAGGCGAAGAGATAAGAGAGCGTGGAAGCCTAAGGACTGTTCCTCCGAGAACGTAAATAGGAATTCTCGGGAGGGTCTACGCGTGTTCGTGAAATACCCGGTTCTGCCAAAGGATGCCTGGGATTTTTTGATAATCAAATATGAAAATAGTTGTCGCGCTTTTGGAGAGATCTCACTTCGCATTCAAAGTATTTTACAGATAAACTAAAATAATTTTTAGAGTGTTAATTATTTTTACGATTAAAAATGATAAAACGTTGCATCACGAGGAAAGTAATTATGATTGTTTCGTGTCAAAAACTCGTGTTGGAAAACTTTTCGCAATATACATACACACACACAAAGTGGAAATATTATTCGTACAATATATAAGAAAATATTTGTGTATAAAAGCGACATTTTCGTGTAAATCAACACAAGATAACACGCTTAACAATTTTTCAAGTTTTCATCTCGCTGTGAATACTGACTAAAGTACTTGACGAAAGACGAACGACATCGTTGGAATAACTCTTACACGGCTCAAAACGGCGCGGCGAAAGAGGGCCCGTATGTAAATTCGCGGACGAAAGTCGACTGAAGCTCTCTCGGAGAGGAAAGATCGCACCTCCGAGAGAGCTTCTCCTCGTTCCTCTTCCCACGACTTCGGCGTCTCATATCCCGCAGCTTCATCTCCCCCGCATAATGTTCCATTCAAGTTTTAGTCTTCGTCAGAACAGTGATATTATCGCGTCGATGGACTACAAATTGCCCTGTTCTTTTAGAATTATGGTGTACACGATATCGAATTTATCGTGCCATCTCTCGAAAATAGAACAATCTTTTAAAATAAAAAGTAAATCTCTCTCGTGAAAATATCGGTAACGTTGCGTAGTTAAGGGCCAATACGAGGTTGAATGCAAGATGTTCGTGTATAAAGTAACATAACAGGTAGTTATCGCGTAGAATCAATTTTTTGCCAACTCTTCTAAATGTTTTAACCACGTATATATTAAGCAAAAGATTTTGTAAGCGCTCGTGAAATTTCTAAATGTTCGACCGTTCCAAAATTGAGATAATTGCAATTACAAATGACACTTTTTACATATGTTATATGAGTAAATCCATTAAAAAAGACACATTTTAAACTCTAACTGTCAAACTGTATTTGCGACATTGATAAAAAAACTAGAATGCCATAGATCACAATCATACGAATATTATAAAAAAAGTTTAGAATTATTGACCGTCTAGTTGTCGAAATAAAGCCGCGGAAAGATTGTTATATTTCTTGACAGGCATAGTTAGGCGAATAACAGCGGCAACAATGTCGCTGTTGCGAAATGCAAATAATATTGTTGGTCTTATAATTTCACTTAACAATGTATTATGTAAAGATAAACAGATGTATAATGTACTGCGTTGTGAATCGCGAGCTGATTCCGATGCGCTTGCGAGCCGTCCTTCTACCTTCAGATTACGACAATTTCTAGAAGATGACTAACTGATAAATTTGATTTTCTTTGAGCAATACTATCCCTCGCTCCACGCTTTCTGCGCAACTCGAATGGCAATCAGCGCACATCGCTTATCTCTCGCATGCTTGTCAACAACATTCGAACAGTTGCCTCTCGCACAACATACTTACTTCCCTCCTTAGCTAAAATATCCTATCTAGCATATCGGAAAAATCGAAAAAACTGAGGTTTTATTCTTTTCTTTGTGCCATCAGTAGTTAGGACAAATAAATTAGACACATTTTGTATTTTGATCGTTATGCAAGATGGTCGTGCTCATTTTGGTGGCTGCTGTTGTGTGGTTTTGTGAGAGAAGTTATGCTTTTTAGTGTACCTGCTAATTATGAATAATTTGACATTTTGTTTATCTTAATAATTAATTAATTAATTTATTTATTTATTTGTAATTTTTTAAATTTAAATCACGGACTTTCGCTTTTTATTTTGATTTTTAATCATTGACTTATTTAACTTTGACTTGTTTTTGACTTAATGATCACTTGATGTCAAAATTTATTCTTTTCATTATTATTTCTATTAAATTTATTGATCATAGAAACATCGATGCAGAGTCGGCGTTGTTTGCCTACTCATGATATCTCTGTTTATCGGCTTTGACTTCTCTTACATGTTGACATGTAATAGCGATTTCTCATTTTAAATTTTCAAGGTGTGTATATACTTTTCTTTCCTAATTTTTAAAGTAATAACTTCTCTTTCTTTTGAGTAACTTTAACTACTTGTTATTAATCTAGTTAGCTGATGATAATTAAAATTAATAAAGGAATAATTGAAACGTCCATTAAAACATATTTTGGAATTTTTTTATCACCTCCACTCGTGGACTCAAAGGCTGTAAGGTCTATTTTAGTTGATTTTAAATTAGACTCTTTTTAGACATTTATAAAGCCTTCAGGACTTTCTAGCTTAATTTAAAAGATAAAACATGTGCGGAACTTCCAATATTTTAATATATCTCAAAAAATGCAAAACTGCGAGATAGGACATTTTAACTAAGGACGGCAGCTGAGATTTTACAACACATCGCTTTTTTGCGATTTTCTTGCCTCTGTATAGCCTCAAAATTGTTTTTAAATGTTTTTTATATTCAAAATTGTTTTTAAACATTTTTAAACTTTTTTTTAAATATCTGTATTGAAATTGAGAAGTCACTTTAGTAGTTTTGTTTGACAGCTAAACAAACTGACAGACTTAGTTAGACGCGCGCGAAGTTGTTAAATTGTCGTTTGATGTAATGCGTGGACAATTGCTACTAAAAGTTTACTGTATTAGCAAAAACAGAAGTAAAATTATTAAACAAACGCGAAAAAGATAATAAACCAAAGAGCCAATAGTCAAGGTTGACGGCAGACAGTTGAAATAATTCAAAAACGCAGTGTATTTGGCGGACGTTTCGATCTTTTAATTGTAGATCATCCTCAGCAGAAAATTGTTTAAATAGATTTTGAGCATGATAAAACTATTTATTTATTTCTACACTAATGATATGTTGATAAAATAGAGCCTGAATTATTTGTACGACATGTGAGAATCGAGTTCTGAGAATTTCTGCTTTTCTGTAGCGTAAAATTAAAGAGCCAAATGTTTTTTTTTTTTAAATTATATACAAAACAAAATAAGATTATTGTTTTCGCTTTTTGTTTTGACTTTCTTCTCACAAACATTTTGACTGTTACCTGACAATACATATAAAGAAGAGAGAGGAAAACTACATGTATGTTTGAAAGCTGTGAAAGGTTGTACATTAACACCTTCCGTGCCACGTGTTCACCGATGGTACACGTTACGTTTGTACGTTAATACGTTCGAGCTTGGCACGGAACGTGTTAATGCTTGGGTTGATCTTAACAGTTTGATATTTACATTTTTGACTCAGTTCTGTGATGTTATTTCACTTCCTTTTGACAAGTAATTTTACACTTTATTTTTGTTTGCGTTTAATTTAATTGTTTATCGCGTTTATTAATTCTTATTTCTGTTTTTATTATTCAAGACATCAATTAGAATTGTACTTCAACGTTTCTCAATAGATAGCTGATGTACAACTTGTCTTAATTGCGGTTCTTGTTATTGTTTCTGTAACAAATAACATGGTATTACGTAATTGGCAATCTATTGTAATTTATTTTTCCTTATTTTTATCTCTACATAATTGCCACTGAAGAAGATCCAAAACAAGCATCGAAACGCTTGGCTTTTAAATAAAGTTACATTTTAAACGAACATCTTGTGTATTCAACCTTGTACTAAGTCCTTACTAAGAATGTTTTAGTTTTTATGTAAAATTCAATATATTCAAGTGTCAAACAGTTTTTAAAAATTACGGAAATTTTTCCTAGTGTAAGAATCGTCACTGTTGTTTATTTGAAAAATGATTTATTCAAATAGGTTATAGTACAAAAATAGGTTATATATATATTTTGATCGATATTACAATAATCACATTTATAACTAGCGCGACTTTGACTGACTCGTTGGTAAATTTTGACTGTTCGGGCCTCGGCTCGAGGCCGGTTTATATAGGGCTTGGATTCGGCCACGGATAGTTCTAGATTTTTCCTTATTTGTTAATGTTCTAGAATAATCTAGAGTCGTCTAGATTTGGCTGCGCGCTAGGGCAAGCACTTTCTGCGTCAAAAATCGCCTTATATGGTAAGGTATTTCGAAGGGCCGACGGTGCGTCATGGTTTTATTGTTAACTATCGGACTCTAAGATAAACATAGAGAATTCTAGGATCTACGCGTAGCAACGAGACTAAACTAGACAATGGTCACACTAGTTTAAAAGTGTCTTTTGTCTTTGTTATAATATTAAAGTATAATCTTTGCAACAAACTAGGGACAAGTAAAGATATTAAAAAATGTTTTCCTCCAAATATCTTGAGGTTACCTTCTACTTTCTGATAAGAATGCAGTTGTTTTGCCACATCAAGTCGTATTGTCTTTATCGAATGCCAATACTCTCAATAGAAGAATTTTCTTCTTATCGAGGAAAAAGAAAAGAAAGGGCGTACGATGGCACGGAAGATATTTTCAAGACGAGAACACGTCCGGCCAGGCGTCAAGACTTCGTCTTCTTCCAAGACGGCGACATAGCAGCCGAAGAAGAAGATTCTTTGAAGAATCAGTCGGGAAAATAAATTGGCTACCTCGAATATCTCTCGCTTCAACGAGCTTCCGTGTAACGTCGTAAGTGTAGAGCGCGTGCTTGCTTCCTATACGCGACGTATCTCGTGCACGTCGTGTACACGTCGGCGCAAACAAACGGAAGAATTCAAGGAACGGGGAAAAGGCGGTAGCTAGCAGGGCGATCGCTAAAGTGGGTTACCGCGTCGCCTCTTCAAGAGGATCTTCGGGAATTTCTTCGTTCGAGCGCGCGGCCCTTCGCCACTCACTCGCTTTTCTTCGCCGGCTTTTCCCTCCGGATAATCGTTTAATCGTCAAAGCTGCCGATTGCAACGATTTATGGGACTTTTACGAGAAAAGACGGTGGTGTGTAGTCATAAACGTGTTAATTCAGCCAAAAAATCTGATTAAAAAACTTCATTCATCTCTAAACTCTTGTCCAAAAAAAGTATACGTCTTGGTTTTTCTTCGTTCCGCACTGAGAAAAGATTTAAATATTCAAATTAAAATACGCAGCGTGTATTGATACATCCTTACATTTGACTTTTTAAAAAAGCTTTTAAAAAAACTATACTCTGAAAAGAATTTCAAAAAGGCAGAACTGTGAATGCAGTAATTTGAAAAGTGACAGAATCATCCAAAAGAAACGTAAAATGCGCGCAACGAGTGAAAAAAAAAGACAAAGATATAAATACAAAGCGTAACAAACACACACACACACACACGCACAAAACAAGAAATGAAAATAAGCTTTCCAAACTATATTTTTCTGAAAGTAAGGAATACTCAATAAAGCAAGCAATAACAAATTCCATTAAGAGAGATTCACAAACAAACAAATGGAATATTGTAAGAGCTTTCTTTCGAGACGAGCTGAATGGTAAAGATTAAAGATAAAAAATGTAGAGCAAAATAAAAACCGTTCCAGAAAAGATACAATCGGAAACTTGACACACGTTGCGTTTCTTTCTTGTTTCCACCGAGATAAGGATAAATAAAACTTAGCAAATTATTCGTCTGAGAAGAAAATAAAGAAAACGTTGAATCGCGCGTGAACCCACGCGATATTCGTAAATTGATATAAATAAAACTGTGATGGTTTGCGCGTATGAGATCAGGTGTGAAATGTGATATATTTATGGCGTTAAACTTGGCCACACGTTTGCGCGTACACAGTGAGAAACCGTCACTTTGCGAATATATCCGAGATTACATTACAGTCGAAGAAGGGACACCAAAATCCGAATATCGTTCGAGAGATCCTTATGGCCCGTGTGAATTACGACGAGATCCGGTTTCTCTCCGGAAGCCGAGGAGAGAGGAAGAGAAAGCGAAAACGGATTAGCGCGCGACTAGTCGGTCTTTGTATCATTAGCTTTTGACGTTGGCGCTAAAGCCGACGTGTTTCCAATATTTGCTTACATCAATGGTCTAAGGATTTGCAGACGCAATCCCGCACGTACGCATGCCTGGCGCATCGCAATCCGGACTATGGGTATTCGCCGCAGAGCTTACGAATCTACATAGAACGTTTATGATAAATAAATTCACGTATATGTAGGAATATAAAATATTATACGTACGCGTTAAATATGTTTGCGATTCAAAAATAACCGTTAAACCGTCGACGATTTTTGTCTCAAAACAGCAATCGGTTTTGACAAGCGATAAATATTCAATTATAAATAGCGTTTATAACTTTTTATGTTATGTGTTGCGTTTTCCTTGTCACCTTGTGTGATCAACGGTTTTAAGAGGATGCTGAACCGTTCTGTTGTATCAACTTACTATGAATACAGTTTTCGGATTTTTTTTTTCGGACCGCACAAATTAGAAAACGTTCTCCAAATTAAAAGAAAATAGTCTAAAGACTCACTGCAGACACAAAAATGTTTCTGAAACGAAAAAATTTGTCATCAAGAAAATTGACTAACTTAACCTAACCTAACCTAAACTTAAAACCTAAAATTTTTTTTGTTTCAGAAACATTTATTGCCTGCGTGAGTCTTTAGACTATTTTCTTTTAATTTGAAGAATCGTTTTCTTATTTGTGCAGTAAGTACGACAAAAATCTAAAAACTATAATTCATAGTAGAATGATAAAACAGGACGGTTCAGCATCCTCTTAATATACAAGGTGTCCTAGTATGACTTTAACATCTCTTGTAGGCAGGTAGAAGGAGTCAAACTGAGTCGAAAAGTCCTGAACCAGTTTTTTCTATTATGTATAATAAAGGAGTAATTATTGAATAAATCAGGCCAATCAACGCCGACCTTTAGCCGGGCGCACGTCAGTGGTAG